>CM062616.1:40652871-40902431 GCA_025617555.3 Puccinia polysora | reverse complement strand
AGAGACAAGAGGAAATTGGGATGTGGTGATTGGATTGAGTTCAGATGTGGAGGTGCTTGCCATTCAGGGTGGACTGGTGATCAGTATGAGGATAAGGAGATGTTTTGGGGGAAAAGTTTGGGTGAGAATTTTTGAGAGTTAAGAGCCAGATTTTTTTTTTATCAGGAAGATCTGATAGCTTTTTTTTCATGATTTGCTGGAGTTTTAGAGAGATAAGAATTGAAAACCTGAAGTTTGGATAAAAATTTTCTATCAGATGCTTGGTTTTTCAACCAGGCTCTGGAAATTGTTGTTGTTTTCTATGTCAATGTTCTTGGTTCCACTGGCAGGGATGGTTGTGCTGGATAACAGACTGCTTTATTTCCTGATTTTCAGGGTAATTTTTAGTTGATACTGAAGGTGGTTTTCACCAAGGTAGAGTGGGTCTGCACCACAGATAAGGGTTCACCTTTATTCTTTTGAGCGCTGTAGTTATTTTCTCCAAATGAGTTCAAAGTGATTTTTTCCCTTCCCTGATCAGATCATCTTGACATACACATGTGCACAATGGTTCTAAAACTTTCTTCATCTTGAAGAGATTTTTTTCTAGTCTTTAGCATCTAAATTCAAATTCCAAATGTTGAAAAAGAATTCTAGTGTTTGGATGCATTCATCCAAACACTAGCAATGTTCTGCAATTGAGCAGGGTGATAATCACAAACTTAGAGTCCCATTTGAATGCATACAAATCCCAAGGGAAAAATTTCTAAAAAATTTCATACACTTCTAACCCTCCTCCCCCATACCACTTGATGGATACAGTCAACTTGAGCCAACTAGCTTCAATGGGTCTGAAGGTTGTATCTGTGATGATACTATGGAAACCATCAACCTGAAATTCCTATCAAGGGCCTAGGTTGGAAATCACCTGAGCTTTTCTTCAAGATAATCTGACCAGAAATCTGGACAACATTTCCAGCTGCCAGTAATTTCTTGTGCCATTGCCAAAGAGAATCAGGATCAACCCTTATTTGTGGTACACACTCACCACAAGGGTAATACTGTTGATACTATAACAACCCTTGATACCATTGAACCTGACCCAGCTTGTGTTCTAGCGCAACTAGCCATTCCATCAGCAACAAGACAAGTGCACCAGGAAATGGGGGCAAATTGCTAGTCTAAACTAAAATCTTCATTGCTCCTCCAAGAGCTTCAACAAAAGCTCAAAATAAGAGGTTTGTAAACATCACAAGATATCCGCATCCATTACCATGATCCATCAAAAAACAAAGATAAGCAAAACACCATTCTGATACAAAAACATTCTCAACCTTTCTCAATATAAATCTTCCAATGCAGTCATCTAAAAACATGTGATCTAAACCGCACATCCTTTATCATTTATACTTCCTTTGGGAGTATCTCAGATTGTTGAATCCTCTGTTAACTGAACCTACTTTTCAAACCACTCAATGTGCACAAATCTTCTCTCAGTTCCTCACATCTGTTCTTTTTATTTACAAATCAATCACCTCTCTTCTTGCTTTAAACAGCTTTCCTCTCTCAATTTTTCATTTATTTTTGTTTTTTCATTTTTTTCTGCCTGCTTCCTGTTGTCTTTATTTTTCTTTTCCTGTGTCACATAAGCCACCTCTCTGCTTTCCTTGTTGTATCATTTTCCTGGCCTCCTTCACAATCAAAAACCTCACACTATTTCCCATGTACTTGGTCATGCAATCCATCTTTGGAAATTGGGACCAATCCCTTGGATCTAGCACATTGACCAGCTAAAAATTGGGCCATTCACTGTCTATCAAAAAACTTGTGAATATCTTCCTATCTTTCTCTACCTCTTAATTTAACACAGTCCTTTGGGGATTCTACATGGTCTCCAAAAACCTTACAAATATCAATGATCTGTATACATCACCCTACAAGAATGGCAGCAGATGTCAACTGCACCAGCTGAATTCAAGGTGCCTCATGCAAATTCCCAGTTGAAGGCATCCATGCTCTTCAGTTTGGCTTTTTCCAAAAACAATTCCAATGATGTCAGCTGGTAGCTAGTAACTTTGGGCAAACAGATGACCTTTCAAGAGATTCAAATGGCTGTAAAGGTTGTTACACCGGAGAACATTTGTTGAGTTGCTCAAAAGTACCTCTGTGATAAAGAAGTGAGCCATATTTTGGTACACATCTGTGGATAAATGGAAATGCTTACTGATCTTGCTTAAGGCTTTTTAGATTGCAGTGGCTACCCTGGGTTGCATTGAATGCCTCCTGGAATACAACCAAATCAGAGGAAACATGATTTCTTTTTTTGTTAGATTATCCTTAGGGTAAATGTAGAATATCTTATTCTCTCAAATTCCTTGTTAAGACTTGTCTATAAAACTGAAAGAGGAAGAAAAAAGGCCTTGAGATACTGCATACAATCAATCTCAAGTTCACTATCACATTAGTTCATTAGAATTCTGAATGATTTATCATTGCTTTGGTAATGAGACAAGCTAATGAAACCTTGGTCAAGTGTAAAGAAATGGAACTGGAATTTCTTAAGGTCATTTTCAAATGGCTGTAACTTGAGAAGGTTGTTAAACACTTGGACATGATCCTGACATGGGGCCAGAACCCCAGCTGCCCCATAGACTTGAGAAGAACTGCTTTACAGTTAATTCAAATACATATCAAAGTCTGTTGATTTGAAGATCATGAGTGGCTTGAAAATATTTATCAACACAACTGCAGTGAAATAAAAAAAAATGAAAATTATTCCCTTTTGTCTAGTGAAATGATCCTGAAATCAAAGTTGATGATTAGGTAAATCAGTTTGACTTCAATTTTCCACAAAATTGAAACAAGAGTGACTTTTATTTTCAACCAGGGTGAAAACCAGTTGACTTTTATTTTCCATCATGGTGAAATCCACAATCAACCCTGTATATGTTATGGTGAATCACAAAATCCATCATTCTCTTTTCATGGCCAAATTTTTGACACTTATTTGAGGCAACATTGGCCACATAGTGACTTCATGTCACTGGTCAACCAGATACCCTAATTTGGCCCTGGTTTTTCACAGCTTCCCCTGGATAGGAAAACATGACCAAAGATATGAATTTGGATTTCCCTTTTTTCTCTCTATTCATTCCATTTTTGCTAAATCCTTGCCCTTGCACCTTGTATTTTGGTTGTTGAATTCAAAAGTTGGGTATCTATTAATTCTGAAGCCATCAGTTTAGCCTGGGCCATTATAGAAACAGTAGTTCTTGGAGAGAAATGGAGAAAAACATTCCAGAAAGAGCAGCTATTCTTGCCTGTCCGTTTTATTTTGATGTTGTTCTAGCTCAGGATTCTGGGTAAGAACTTTCTTTTTCTGGAATACCCAATCCTCTTTTGCCGTGTCAAAACAAAAACCATTCCCCCAAATTCCAATCATCTCTTCAAAGTGGTGATAAGATCAAATTTACGTTGAGATTGAAATTTGTTTTTATATTTTTGAAGAAACACCAAAAGTATCATCCTCTGTGGCTTTGACACTGTTCATTTGATCAAACTAAAAAAAATTGTTATATTTCCTTGAAGTATTTCCTTTTGATTCTTAGGCCTGTATTGTATCTCTAACTGGATAAAGGCATTTGAAATTGTTATGAAGTACTGATATCAATCACTTCAGTCACAATTTATGGTTTGCCACAAAGTTTCTAATGCTCATTGCCCGTGTTGCCCAGGTTGTCCCTTATTTTCTGACATTGTCAATGATCTCCGGCTCATACCTTCTTGCAGCTTCCCAAGGAAAAATTTCTAGCACTTCCACTTCCTGCTTTTTGGCTGCATATTCGCGGAAGCGATTATGACGTTCGATTACTTTTAGTTTCGCAAACAGCCGAACAAAACTCTTTGAATCCCCGAATAAGTCCGACCATTAGAAAACATTCATTGATTTGTAGTAATTAATTAAAATATTCAATGCACACTTTGTTCGAAGACCCGACTTGTGCTGCTGTGTTGTCCATTCTAGATGAAAGTTAGGCGTTGTGGGATCGGAAAGCCATTCAGAGGCAAGTATGTGCACTTTCGTGGTCATCCCTTTAAGGTATTCTGATAAGATATGATTGGTGAGGAGTTTGACACGCTTTTCCGAAATTGTGGCTTCCGAATCAAATGATAATTGCTTGGCCAGCCACTCCGAAAACTTCTTTTGTTCTCTCAATCTAAGCTCGCTAGATTCAGGTGAGGTGAAAACCCATAGAAAAGCCTCATTTCGACGGCATATCTCAATCAATAAACTGTTCCATACACCGGGGCCGATGGCGTTGATCCTGCCTGTAGTTGATGACTGGGTCTTTTCTTCCAATTTGGGTGGCCAGCTTAGAGGTTTGAAATTATCATAAAAAATTTTGTCTAAGCCATCTACATCCTTTGATAATTTCGATAATCGGGAAATCGTAATGTGCTGATCACGAAGAAATAATCCAATGAATCTTCATCCAAGCTCCCGACTGGTGTTACAGGATGCAATACATTTTTCAGTTTCTCTTTTTTTTTCAATCCTTCACTGAGAGTGGGCTTCGGTTTGAAAGTTGAAAGAGCTGATGGGCGGTTTGGGACCGAGTTTACCAAGTGCTCACGATTTCCTATTCTATCCCCCATCGCTAGCCGTGGGTCAAGAAAAGAATCTTTTTCCCGATTTGCTTTTGCAATGGTAGCTTCCCGTCTTCGCTTTCTCTTTTCAGAAAGATCAACCATTGGCCGCTTGCGTTTCTGAATCCAGTTTTTGGGTCGGTCGAGCAACACGTGGGAACCGTCTGCGATGGAATCTGCGGGTGGCCTTGCTTCACCCTCTGAGATGTTTGATATGCTATTAGAATATCTTTAAAGAGGTGATTTGAAATGCAGTCAGTTTGAAGCAGATTTGAAACAAGACAAGTCCTCTCGATAATGTGCGCTGTGAACTGACTTTAAATAGCTCAACGCTCTACCATAATTTGTGGCATCCGAGCCTGCTACGGGTTCCAGATGAGAAATCAGATGGAAATCTTGAGACGCAGAGGAGAGCGATCCTGAGCCCATATCAGATCTCCGACAATTTTTTAGCTTTTCATACGATTCGGGAGGAAAGGGACACATTCCAAGGAAATTATTCAACTTTCTAGGTTCCAATTATACACCGGCGCTAATCAGATTATGTTGTCGTTGACTTACCTCGATGAAGCTTCCGTAGCAGTGCTTGGATCAGGTGGGTTCGATAAGCTGTTCAGTTGTTTAGGATTGGGAAAGTATTGAGAGGGGTTGGTAGAATCCTTCAGAAGTGGCTCCTTTGCGACTAGAGTTTGGCCTAAAAAGAGAAAGTAGCAAGGTATTAGCAAAAGCTGTTTTGCGGTGAGCTTGATATTTCGAAGGCTCATTTGGAAAGCATAGCATATTTTCTACGGGAAGGCTAAGGAAGAGACCTTCTCAATCCCTCGCCTGTAAGCGGGTTGATCGATGTACATGAATCAGCCATGGGGCCTGGGGTGAAATGTTGCCTATCATAGCTCCCCTCATGAGCTAGATTTGACCGATAAGTTTCGGTATTGTAAGAATGACTGTTCATTAAGTGGTCCCAGGGGCGCATACCAATCGAAATCCCTTGGTCTGGGTGTTCTACCAGGCTGGGGTTATCAGCTAGATGGATATGGGCTTCAAAGTTGCAGGGATACCAATGTGAGGTAGGACAACAGATGTGTTGAGACTCTTCGGCGTAAAACTGGCGGTGCCCGAGAGGCCAGGTACCCGGTTGTACAACATTTCCTTCATGGGGGAAAAGATACTCGTCCTGGATGGTGCTAACGGTTGATGGAATATCGCTTGGATTGATTTCGGTAGGGTCAAAGGGGTTAGGCAGACTGTAGGGTGGTTGTGGAGCATCCAGCGATTGGGATAGATCATAATTAGGAGTGTGCTGTTCTAAGCGGTCGGCGGAATGAAAACGCTGCGGTGGGATTGAGTCCAAGAAATCTATCTCTACTTCTCTACTATACAAGTACTAAAAATATTGGGTCCTGCACCCCCGATAAATATCGGCGTCGTTTGCCTCGGGTGCGCGGAACCTGTAAATTTCCCGGCGTCGGGGATGCGCGCCATGCATCTGAATGTCAATTTGTTTTTTTCGATGTATTTTTCTTTTTGGAGTGTCCGCTTTTTTTTTCCTCCATGTAAAAGTAGAAATTTCTGCTTTTTTATGTAGTTTTGTTTCTGTAGGTGTCCGCTTTTTTTTTCACTCCGTGTGAATATAGTAAGGAAGTATGGAAGGAATAAGATAGTATGTATTTCCCCCAAGGATTCCATCTTCAAGGTTGGCAGATCGGGTGGCCTTATATAAACTATTTACAAGAATATTCTGGAAATATGCATATGTGTTTGTGGAGTTATTGTTCTAGTAAGTTCTATATGCATATCCCTAAAAGTGTACTAGTCTTGTATATGTATATTCCTAATATTCCCCCCCACAATTGTTTCCGCAAACATAAAAACTTATAAGATAGTCTGAATTTCTTTATGGCTTAAAACCAGCGGACTAGGAGAGACATGTATCATGAGAAACAGAATTAAGAAAGAAAACAGAATAGAAGAAGAAGAGTGAGGACAGAAGAACAGAAGACGAGTAAAGGGAAGTCCTACGCCTGAAGCCAACAGATAGAGTAAGAGGGTGATGGCGTAGTTTGCAGTAGGTGATCCTGGGGACTCGAGCGTTGACTGGTTGAAGAGGTCAAAAGATGAGCTTTGAACGTAGTCAAGAATTTGGAAGGGAGGAGCTTTACCA
This sequence comes from Puccinia polysora, assembly GCA_025617555.3. Classification (NCBI taxonomy): domain Eukaryota; kingdom Fungi; phylum Basidiomycota; class Pucciniomycetes; order Pucciniales; family Pucciniaceae; genus Puccinia; species Puccinia polysora. Next base: position 40,895,644 of record CM062616.1, on the reverse strand, counting down.
GGCAGGGATACCAGAACTAGCAAGAGTAGTTGAAGTCTTGAGTGAAGATCGAGTGCAAGGTTGAAGGCAAGTGCAAGATTGAAGGAGACTGAGAAGATGAAGAAAGGATGAAAAGGCGGAGGAAGAAGAAAATGGGAAGAGAACAGAACAGATAGAAAAATAATGGCAGAAAAGATAGATGAGCCAGAAACAGAAAACCCGCCGTCCGAGAAGAAAACCAGAGCCGGAGACAGTACAGTAATTGGGACCGGTCCCCGGTAGATTGACGGGGCGCGGGAGAGGAGGTGAGTGCGCGGGGGAGGAAGAGAGCGCGTGAATTGGAAGGATGGGAATCTCAACAAAAACAACAACAAAAAATCAGACAGGAAGTAGAGAAAGTCAAGGTGAAAAAGAAATTGCAGGGAGAAGCGAATAAAAGGAGACAATTGTGAACAACAAGAGGACAGAATAAGAACGAGCAACAGAATACACTAGCTGAAAAGTTGCTGACAAAATCTGGCATGCTTGACATTCCCCAAGGCCTTTGTGAAGACATTGGTGAGTTGTGGGTCCTTTTTTACCCAGCAAATGTTGAGCCGGCCAAGTTGTAAGTGTTTGTTGAAAAAATGAAACTCTTGATCAATGTGTCTGGTGCGTTTCATTGACAGACGGTCACTTGCAATCCGTGTTGCTGCTTGGTTATTGGAGATGAGTACTGGCGGCGGGTGGTCAGGCAAGACTGTGAGTAAGAGGTTCTTCAGGGACAGAGTTTTGGATGCAGCGTAGGATAGGGAAATGTATTCCGCCTGACACGTGAAACGCGCAACACACAACTGGCGCTTGGAGTTCCAGCTGATAGGGACATTCCAGAGGGTTGAGATAAAGCCATGAGTTGATTTGGCCCCTTTTCCTCCCCAGTTAGCGTTGGCATACACCAAGAACTCGCCATCTCCGGTGGGGGGCTCAATAGCCAATTCAAGGTGTTTGGTAGTGTGGACATATTGGATGAGGTGCCGCAGGGCAGCCCAGTGAGAAGAATCAGGGTTGAGAGAGAATCTGGAGAGGTAGTTTACAGCAATAGCAATGTTGGGTCGTGTGCCCAGTGCCAAGTACATGAGCATGCCAATGCAATGCAAATAGTCAATGTTGGGCTTCACAGACTCATTAGAGCAGAGGTTTGTATTGGCAAGGGGTGTGTTGGTAGGTTTTCCATCAGGTTCAAAGGCCAAGATCTTGTCAATAAGGGCGGGTTGCTTCAATCAGAAACCCTTGTTGGATTCCCAGAGTTGGGTCCCCACAATGCTGGTCAGGGAGTCGCCCCATTTGAGAGAGAGCCGTCCAGAGAGTGCGGTCTTCAATTGGTTCAGGAGGGAAGAGTTGTTGGCCATGATCATGCCATCATCCACATGGATCCAGAGAAAACCCATTCCATTGTCCCCTTGGTAAGTGTACGTGCTCTGGTCTTCTTTGTTTGCCCAAAAGCCAATGGAGTCCAGTTTGTCCCTGAGGTGCATCCACCAGCAGCAACCAGCTTGCTTTGTGCCGTTGTGGTGTCATTATATAGCCTTGGATCGGGAACTGCATTGCGGCCTGCGCGCTCAGCAGTCAGGGTGCGTGCGTTCTCAGCAGTGGCCGCTGCAGGCTCAGCAGCAGCAGCTGCAAAGCTCAGCAGTAGGCGCAGCGGGACTGGCACGCGGTTGTGGGCCAGGCCTGACTAGGGGAGGCGGTGTGGAAAGAATAGAGTTTATCCCCCTATAATTGTCCCAAGGTTTGGAAGTTAACGGTGTGGAAACTTAAGAAGTGTTACCTTTGCAAGTTGTCCTGAGTTTCGGAAGTTATTGGTCTAGCGTCTGTAGGATGATTGGGCGCGATGAGTTTTTAAGAAGAGAGAGTGATGATATATGAAATTCCTTCCTTTCCCTCCTGTAAGGTGATGATGATCCCTCCCAACCTGGAGTTGAGGGTGAGGTCTTGAGTCCTCCCCCTCAACCCTAGCCTAAGTACAACCACAAACAACAAGAACGAGTGATGGAATACAACCCTAAGCCGCAGAACCCTAGCCCAACCCTATCCCTCCATCCCTTGCCATTACCCGCGTCCTTCGGTATTAACGTAGCCTGGTTCGTCCTTCTCATGGCGCGGCCCTCCGCCGCGCCCTACTTGGAGCCCCCCGTGTTTCCATCCGTGCCTTCTGCAGATCCCGTGATCCGCGGGTCGGCCCACGCTTATGCCCGCGTGGGCCTTCCCAGCGCGTATAGCCCATGATCGCCCCGCCCTTGCCTTCCGGACTAGCCACCCGCGAGCTTGGTTGGGCCGGCTCCATCACTTGGTCCGCTTCTTCTGGGCAGGTCGCGGCCCGGCGCCGCCTAAGGTAGGCCTGACCCATACCTGGTGCTGAGCCCCGCAGCCCCTACTGCTGACCCCGCAGCGGCTGCTGCTGAGCCCGCAGCAGGCACTGCTGAGACCGCGCGCACGCCAGATGCTGAGCCCGACCTACCCAACTGCTGAGCGCGCAGCCCGCGACGCAGCTCTTGATCCGGGGTTATAAATACAACACCACATCCCCCCCAAGTTGAGTTCTGTCCCCAGAGGTCCTTCCATCATCACCTCGCCCCTGCCGCACCTACTGAACGGCTTCCACCCCCACCCCCAGTCCACCCCTAGCCGCATATCCGCGCTCCTCCTCCGCTCCCCGCCTTTGCCATGATCCTCTGCAATTACTGTGCCCGGAACGGGCTAGTTTGCACGATCGCCCCTGGTCGACGTGCCTGCGGTTCCTGCCGTTGCGGTCACCGCTGCTGCTCGCTGGGGGAGGCTATGCAACGCCCTCCACCCGCATCCGGCTCTCGTCCCCGGCCGCGCAAGAGGGCCCGTCCGGACTTGTTCGTGGTTTCGGACAATGACTTGGTCTTGGAGCACTCGTGGACTCCTCCTGGATTGCCCCCTGGCCGTGCCTCCCCAAGCTCGGACCGCAACTCCACCTCTCCATACCGCCGCGCTGGACCTCCCCGCAAGGAGAATTACCCAAACTTTGCGGCGTACCGGGCGGCCATGAAATTCTGGGCAGACCGGGTTTGAGTGACGCAAGGCGCAAGGGACCCGCGCCTTGATGAGATTCTCCAGCGTTGTGCCCCTGGTCCTACTCCGGCTCCCGCTCCTCCTCCAGCTCCGGCTCCTCCAGCTCCGGCTCCTCCAGCTCCGGCTCCCCCAGCCCCGGCTCCTCCAGCTCTGGCTCCCCCAGCCCCGGCTCCTCCAGCTCTGGCTCCCCCAGCCCCGGCTCCAAGCCCAACCCCTCCTCCGGCCTCCCATCACTTGTTGGACTCGGACGAGAGGCCCCCAACCCCGCAAGGCACCCCTCAACCGCCCGCGTCACCCATTATTATCCCGTCGTTGCCTCCTGTCAGTCCGAGCGGTCCAGATGGTCCCCCGGAGGCTGCCTCCTCTCCGGTCCCGCCTCCCCCCAACCCGCCCGAGATTCCAGACATTCCTGTCCTCCCGGCTCTCCCGCTTGCGAGGTTCGATGCAATGGCGGACAACGCGGACAGGCTACTCCGGCGATTCCTGGCGGTCCCTCAAGCCCACACCACTGATGACTGTCCGGAACTCTTGGCGGCCTTCTGAACCCTGGTCGCGGCGGCTCGCGCCGACGCGGAGGATATGATGAGGACCCGCTTGAATTAGACGGATTGCCCCCCCCTTTTCCTATTATTATTATTATTATTTTTTTTTATAGTTCCTATTCCGCGCCCTTTTCAAAGAAAGACTTTTGCCGCGCCATCTTGTGAGAGCCTTGAGAGAATTCCGCGTACGCGCGTTATGAGTGAGAGTGAGATTGAGAATGAGAGCAAGGTTGAGAATGAGACAAAATTGAGATCTGCGCCCCGCCCGTGCACTGAGCCAAAGAAGTTTTCTGGAAGGTACCTGGTCCGCCCCAGCTGAACTGCCACACAGTTCCCCGTACCCATCCTGCAATAAACAAAACATCCCTACACCAGCGCGCGCACACAGTTATCCAAGAGAGAGAAAGAGGACATAAGGGAAACAAACACTCTGGGGTGTCTAGCTGTTCTGGCTGTGAACAGGCTAGAACACCCCCTTACCAAATCAGAATCTTCCCGCGCGTGTTCCACCCATAATCCGCACCCATTACTCCATACACAAGACAACAGGTTGAGAGAAAAATAGAGAAAAAAAAATCCAAACCTTAAAGAAAAAGATTACTATATATATATATATATTTTTTTTTCTTTTTTTTTTTTTTCCATGATGAGGCCTCCGCTCCTTGTCCCGCATGCCCATCCGCGGGGCTCGTCCTCGCGTTTACGGACCTGGCTTGCGCCGCGCCCGCGTCCCTAAAAACCAAACATAGCCGACACCAGTACCAATTCGCGAAACCAATTTATACAAGAAATAGGAAAACAGACATTCTGGGGTGTCTAGTCATCCTGGCTGTGAACTGTCAGAATTTGAGTTTATATATATGTGACTTTCACTGGAGTTTGAAGTATCATTGATTGGATTGATTTGATTTATTTTATTGTTGTTATTGAAGTATTATATTAATGGTTAAAATATAACTAGGCTGTGTTCTTAGTAGTGATTGTCAGACTGTCCAAGCCTAACATTTCACTTACCATGTCACTTAAACTGCTTATGTTAATTTTGCCTTATTCATTTTGTACTCAACCACTTGTTGGTCAATCAGTATTTAGTCTATATAAACCATGGTGCTCTCAAGTGGAATTCATCATCTGTTCACTCACAACATCAACTGGAGTGTCCTTTTCCTCCTGAGCCCAGGTCTGTTACGCTTGACGTTATAAGCTCCTTTCATTCATTTCTCTTTACCTTTAATTTAACCAGAGCCCAAGCTCTTTTTATTTTTACATGAACCGGCTAGAAAACCCCCTCACCAAATCAGGTTTTTGCCCTACTCGCGCCCCCCCGACTTGACGACTGTCCCCAGCGACTCGTAGCCTTTTACTCCTCCGGGGAGGCGCGTCAAGCACGGGCTCCTCCTCAACCAACGAACCCAACCCGCCAATTGATTCCGGACCCTCGGCTTTGTCCCGCGCGTCCGCGCCATTGCCAGCCGCCTTGTCAAAGGAGGTGGAGCCCCGTGCGAAGAAGCGCTTCACGTGCGAAGCCGCGGCCTTCCGTTTGAGCGGCGCCCCATCCAATTCCTCGAGTTGATAACTCCCGCCTTTGAACTTTGATTCCACGCGGAAGGGGCCGTTCCATCGGTTGGCAAAGAGATTACCCCACTGAGACTCCAAACTATGGTTGTACAGCAACACCAAGTCCCCCTTCTGCAACGGATCCCGGAGACAATGGGAACAGCGCTTGTCCCAGTAGCGGACCAACGCCGTCCTAGTCTTTCGCAACCTATCCGCGGCCTTCGCCAGGGTCTCTTCCCGCCGGAGAAGCTGTTTGGCGCGCCCCTCCACAAGCTCCGCGGAGGTCTTCACCTTCCACCAGTCAATGCCCAAGAAGGTCTCCAGCTCAATGTCCACCAGAAGGACCGGGCGCTGCCCGTAGAGGAGTTCATAAGGCGAGTAGCCCGTCGAGCGCTTTACCAATATCCTGTCCGCGAAGAGGACCACCGGAAGGGTCTCCTGCCACCGCTTCCCGTCCTTGCCACACATCTTCACCAGGGCGTCCTTGATTGGCTGGTGACCGCGTTCAATCATCCCGGCACCCTTGCGGTAGTACTCCTTGACCCGCCCGAACTTAGCCCTGCAGCTCTGAACCAACCCCATCAAGCGGCCTCGGAACTCTGCGCCCCCGTCGATGGTGACCAGTTGGAGAAAACCAATCTTCCTCCAAAAACTGGGCGACCCTTTCTGCCGACAGCTTGACCAGCGGACGCGCCTTGACCCAACCCAACAAATCGTCCCGCGCGACCAGCAGGTACGCGAACTTCCCCGCTTTGATGTGAACCACGTCGAGGGAGACCCGTCCGAACAAGGCGTCCTCCCCCATAGGGTGACCCACCTCTCTCGGGAGCCTAGAACTTCACCTCTGACAAGCCTCGCATGACTTCACCCACTCGCGCACCGCGCGGACCACCCCCGGCCACCAGAACCTTGCTTTCACCCGCCGCCGCGTTTTGATCTCGCCCCAATGCCCAAGGTTGTCGTGAAGACACCGCAGAATCACCTCCTGGTACCTCCTTGATGTTGCGACCACCAGGGGCACGGGGGTGCACCGCGCAACAGTTGCCCCTCCTGCAAATGGAAGTTGGTCATCCGCCGTTTTGCCCACCAAATTACCATTTCCAACATACCTTCCGGAAACCGGAGACCCTGCAGAAAGAAGCACAACGTCGCGTAACACCCGGACTGCTGCAGCGGAAGGGCAACCTCCGTCTCCATCATGCCCACCCGGATAACCGGAGATTCAACGTCCAAGTGTTCCGCTCCTTTGAAAGGATCCTCGCGCGGGTACCGCGACAGCGCGTCGGGAATTGTGAACGCCTTTCCTGGAACATGAACCACACTAAAGGCGAAGAGCTGAAGGAACGCAACCCACCTAGTCATAGGGGCGTTTGGAAGCGTCGGCAAATTGATCATCCGCACCAGAGCCTCTGCGTCCACCAAGAGTTTGAAATTCACCCCCCAAAGCAAATGCTGCAGCCTCCGCACAATTTTGGTGACCCCGCACAGTTCCAACTTTGGTTGCGAATACCAACTCTACGTTGCGGTGAAGGTTATGGATTCATAAAGAACCTGCCTATCCTTACCATCCTCCTCCTGCGTCAGAACGCCTCCCGCGCCGAGTTTGCTAGAGTTAACGGCCAGGCGGATCCCTCCCAAATCATAGTCAAGGTCCCAGAGGACAATGTCGCGCCCCACAATCTCCTTGAGCTTTGCAAAGGCAGCGTCACACCCCGCCGTCCACTCCCATGCCGCACCCTTACGCGTAAGTGCCCGCAGCAGACTTGCCACCTCTGCGAACCGCTCAATGAACATGCGGACGTAGCTGCACAGCCCCAAAAACTGGAGGATATGCAAAGGCGTTCATGGAGTCAGCCATTTGAGGAATTTGTTCCGTTTCTTCTCCGCAATCCTCCGGCCGTCGGCGCCAACCACATGTCCCAGCACCTCCAGCGCTGGAACGCAAACCACCAACTTACTCCCCAACACCGTAAGCCCAGCCTCCTCAATCCGGAACAAGATCCGCTCCAACATCCTTGCGTATTCCCAGATGAAGCGGCAAATCCTCGGGGCTTCCTCCAACACCGCGCCCCCGTAGTCTGTCTTCGGCCCCTTGATCCCTGCATCGTCAATGAAGATCAGAGCCCCCTCCGGGATGTCGTCCCGTAGTATCCACGTCATCTGAGCCTGGTAAACTGCCACTGAGTTTGTTGCGCCCTGCGGCAGCCGCGTCAACTGCATTCTTCCCAGCCCTGTTTCGAACGCGGTCAACGGCCGCAAATAGGGGTGGAGCTCCCGCTGATTGTACCCCCCATCAAATCGACCAGTCCATAACACGCGCGCCCCGCCATCGATTCCAAGAGCTTGTCCACCCGCGGCGGCAATCCCCCGTCCCGGATGGTGAATGAATTCAGCCGCTGCAGGTCATGGACGATCCTCAGCAACTTCCCGTCCTGTTTAACAACCGCAAAGATCAGGCTAGAGTAACTCAATGTGGACTGCTCGTACAAACCTGTTCTAACGCGCTCCCGGACCAGCTCCAGAAAGGGCTCCTGCACGGTCCAAGGGATCAGAATTGGCTTGATTTGCCAGGGTTCGTGCGGCACCGTGGGAATTACGTAGGGGTCGCCAATCTCTCTTTTCAAAAATCCGCGCTTTTCCGGCCCAAAGGCAAGGGCCTTCTCGCGAAGCACCAAAACCAATGCCAGCAAATCCTTCTCCTCCGCACTCAACCACCCCGCCGGCCCAAAGTTAAGCGCCTCGATCCTTTCATCCGTGATCCACGCCGACCGGGTTACCCACCCCGACGTCTTCAATGGACTTACCCAGGAATCCCAAGACCAGATGATTGGTCTCAGGGGCCCGTTCAGCCCCTGCGGCATCAGTTTTTTCCAAGGCGGGACCTTTCGCGCCACAGGCTTATACCGCCCCGCGTTACACCTAACCATCCGCACGCTTCTGTTGTTGTCGTTGTGGATCCTGGCAACAATCAACCCGCGGCTTTTGCCTTTGCTCACGAGTGTGGCACTATGGTAGGGTTTTTGAAACGCGGTACCTCCCGGTGACGCATACCAAGGAAAAGAACTTACTTCTGCCGCCCGCGCCCTCCGCGTGCTTCCCTCCCTCCCTTGCTCCTCCCTAGTTGGCCGCCCGCGCGAGACCGGAGCCTGTCCCGCGCGGTTGCCGCAGTTGACTAGGCAAAATCCCCCGTGAGGTGGCCCTTGCAGCCATTCCCCCCGTCGGATTCCGTCTCCTTGCCAGCCGCCGCCGACCGCACCCACTTCCCTTTCCCGTGGTCAGAGATTGTTGTCTTGAACTTGGCCCCGGACGCGTCCTCTACCGTCAGTGCCTCCGTCCCTTCCTCCTTGTTGAACGCCATCCAGGCCTGGAACCCGAACATAAACGGTCAACCCAAGATCACGTTGCCGCACTCAAACAAAAGGAATGACAGCGGCTTCCGGACCTTTGCAACCTCCACCTCCTCTCCTTCCACCACCCCGTCCACCCAACACTCACCCCCGTTGAGCGCCCGCAATCCCATGGCGCACTTCCTCCGGACCAACCCCAACTCGTCCACCAATCTCGATGGGAGCAAGTTAACCATCGACCCGCTGTCCACCATTGCCCACACCTTCCAATCCGCGATCTTCATCAAGACGTAGGCAAGCAGGACCGACACGGCCTTGGGTGGGCACAACTTGCGTTCCCCCCTTCCTCCGCCGCGTTCAGGCACTGCACCGTTGCCGGAACCCTGCTGCGCCCGTACTCCCTTAATGCCTGCACCATCTCTTCGACGACCACCGGAGAGACCGCGGCCAGCTCCCGTAGCGTGAGAGGGACCGGCATCTCAGTCCCCATCACCGGCCGCACCACTTCCGCGGCCTTCCTTCTCCCTCCGGAGCCGGCCGGCGGCGTGTCGCCCAACGGTCCTTGCGCACCAGTCTTCAGGGCTTGAGTTGTCAGCCACTCCTTCATGTCTACCTCCATCTTCTATGACAAGATTTGCTCGTCCGCCGCCAACGCCCTAACCTCCGCCTCCACTCGTGGAGCTTGCCACGTGACGGGCCCGGTGACAATTCCAAGCAACACCCAAGCGGTGTGGTGTCAATATATAGCCTTGGATCGGGAACTGTGTTGCGGCCTGCGCGCTCAGCATCTGGTAGGTCGGGCTCAGCAGTTGGGGTGCGCTCGTTCTCAGCAGTGGCCGCTGCGGGCTCAGCAGAAGGCGCAGCAGGGCGAAGCACGCAGCTGCGGGCCGGGTCTGACTAGGGGAGGCGGGCCGCGACCCGCTTGGGTGTCCAACCCAGTGATGGAGCCGGGCCGATCAGGTTCTTGGGCGGTTAGTTAGGGAAGGAAAGGGCGGAGCAATCGCGGGGCTATACCCGTGGACGGCCGCGCGCAAGCGCGGGCCAGCTACGGGACTAGGAAATTCACGACGGCGCGTCGGGCGGATACGGGCAATCGCGGTGAACTTCGAGAAGCGCGCGGCACAGGGCCGCTGTAAGACTCCAAACGGTGCTAAGCCGTGGCAGTTCTGTGGAGGGGAAAGGTGCTGTTTAGGCTGCCCTCCTAGGAGTTACAATAATATTTTAATGTAACCAGAATGAAGGTCCAGAACCTTATGGATGAGAGATCAAACTCAGAGACGAGGATAAGAGTTGTCGGTAGCAATGGAAACAACACTATCTGAGACAAGATGGTGCAGGGAAAGACTTGAACAAATAAGTCAAGCTTTGTTCAGAGTTAAATAGAACAAGGCAGTCGTAAGTGACAACGCCCACAAGCTAATAACTCTGGTCGTCAGCAGCTGATTAGGAAAGATCAACTCAATCCCAACCAACCTCCAGGTTCTCAATGAACCTGCCCAACTCTCCGCAATCAAGCGCTTGAAGGGTACCAGATAACTGTGGGAGGCTGAACAAAACAAAAGCAGTTTGTTTATGAAGCTCTAGAAGCAAATCAATAACAAATTTGAGCAAGAATATCCCAACACTTCTCAAGGAACTCAAGAATAGCGTGGCAAAATTAAACCTCAAAGAAGAAGGGAGGTATAACACTCCAGGTTTTAAGCTTAATAAAACATCTTCAATCAAACGTGATTGGCTCCAGAAAGATGATCAAGGAGAGATCAAGACCAGTATGGTCGGAAAAAGGGATCAGAGTGGTATAACACACTCAAGAATTCAGGCAGACAGGAATTCTTCTTCAACCAGCAAGGCTATTGGTTGGTGATAAGGATCAAGGTCACAAAGGACTGAGTTTGAGTATGGAGGCTCAAAGGATCAAGGGGCAATCATAGATATACCCGGATAATTTGCTCAGATAAGTGGGGAAGGATGCCCACGGATAAATTGCTTATGATGATGGGATGCTGAGATGCTCCAATTCTGGGATGCTCGGATGGTGGAATGATGGGATCATGGATCGTGAGATGAAAGGCAGGGGAGAGCCCCTCCTTATATGGGCAGGAGGCCCTGTTAGACTATATACAACGGATTCTACAAATAGAGCGGAAAAGGGAAGGCAACCATGTGGTCACTCGCGTTGGTCGAGGATCTGCCAAATGCTTGCGGGTGCGGTCGGGATGGATTCAATAGATCATGAATGAGCGCCGCGCGACGGTAGCAATGAGAAGATTGGGAGGTGCAACAACAAAGACGAAGACACGCAACAACAAAGATGAGGACGTGCTATAACAACGGCGCAGATGACAAGCAACACGGATAAAGGACGCGCGATGCGCGCGGATGAAAGGAGCGCGGCGCGCAACGCGGCTCGCGACGCGGATAATGGAAGCGCAGCGCGGCGCGCGTGCGCGGGTAAATAATGGTTTGGATGAGCCTGAGGATAAGTTGTTTGGCCGGGCGGTACGTTTGCGCAACATTTTATGGATTGAGGTCTTAAGGCAGCCAGGGTGTCCAGGATGGGGCACCACATCTCTCCCCAAATTACAGACTGTCCCTAGTCTGCTCCCGAGTTTGATGCCATAGAAAGAAAAGAAAGGAAAGGAAGATGATTGAAACAAAAGAATGGCCATTTTGATCTTGAGAGTGGTTGAAGAGTTGAGGAAAATATCTTGATTCTTCCAAATGAACCCTAGAAGCGGCAGGAATAGAACAAGGAGGGCGTCCCAGGTGCTCACATATGTGGCATACAGTAGAGTTTTACAACAAAAACGCAGCAAATGACCCTGGTGGTGCACAATTGGGAGGACTTACTTCTGAGATAAGTTGCCCCCACAACAATGGAACTTCTTGACTTGATCAGCAGAGAAACTTCTGGCCAACCGAGTACCATCCAGCTCCTCCAAAACATAAGATCCACCTCTAACTTGATGAACCACTCAATAAGGGCCATTCCAACAATTAGAGAAAAGCTTGCCCCACTGGGTTTCCAAAGATCGATTATAAGCTAAAACTAGGTCACCAGGGTTCAAGGGCTCCCTGATTCGATTAGAGTGCTTGTCCTCCCAATACTGGACGGATTTTGCTCTGGCCTCCATCATTGTTTGATAAGATTCATCACGAACGTCTTCACTTCGCTCCAGTTGCTTGGATCTAGCAACTAACAGATCAGTGGTTGAGGACACCTCTTCCCAAGAGATACCCAAGAAAGATTCCATTTCCAGATCCAAAGGAAGGACTGCTCTTTGACCAAAGATGATTTCATAAGGTGAGTAGCCGGTAGTCCTTTTGGTTGAGATTTGATCAGAAAAGAGAACAAGAGGAAGGAATTTGCGACAGTTCTTGCCACTTTCACCAGCCAGTTTAACAAGTGCAGCCTTCAAAGGGGCATGGCCTCGTTCCACCATGCCTTGGCCTTCAGGATAATAAGGAGTAGTAACTCTATGTTGTCCAGGAAGGGATCGGATCATTTCAGCAAGCTTGCCCCCAAATTCAGAGCCACCATCAGTAGAGTAAGATTGAGCCAGGCCATAACGCATTGTCCAGGTATCGTAGAGGAAAGCTGCCACTGATTCAGAGCTAAGGTTCTTAAGAAATTTCGCTTCAACCCATCCGGAAAAATCATCCCTAGCCACAATGAGGTACTTAGCACCACCTGCCTTAATATGAACCACATCCATAGCAATCCTTCCAAAGACAGTGGACTCTCCAGTAGGATAACAAATTTCGGCTTGGCGCCTAAGATCACGTTTTTGGCAAACTTCACAACTCTTGCACCATTGGGAGACAGATTTCTTCAAAGATGGCCACCAGAATCATTCGGATAATCGTCAATAAGTTTCAGTTTCCCCACGATGACCAAGGCCTTCATGGAGACTTTCAAGGATAGAATCTTGTTTAGAGGGAATAGTAACAACAATAAGAGCACAAGGATTTCCCCTCTTCATAAGTCTAGAGCCTTGAACAAAAAAATTAGAAGAATTTCGTTTAAGAGATTGAAATTCCTTAGCAGAGAGATCAGGAGGTTTTTGAAGAGTTGAAAGGTACTGCTCTAATTTAAAACAGAAGCCTTGTTGAAAGCCAGAATAATTTTGTGAAGAAAAAGAGAAAATAAGTTGAATTAAAGGTTCCTCTTCATTGAAATTGGTTCCAACATCAGATTCGTTGTCCCCAAGAGGTCGTCGATATAAACCGTCAGGCATGGTGAAAGATTTTCCAGGCCTGTGAACAATATCAAAAGAGAAAAGCTGGATAAAGGCCACCCAACGAGTCATAGGAGCATTGGGAAGACTGGGAGCGTTGATCATTTCAATGATGGATTGAGCATCAACTTGCAATTCGAAATGTTGGCCCCAGAGAACAGTTTGGAGTTTCTTCATCATTCGAGCCACACCACAGAGTTCCAGTTTGGGCTGGGAGTATCTAGATTCTACATCCGAAAACAACAAAGATTCATAAAGAGCAGGACGGTCCCAACCATTTTCATCTTCCTGAGTAAGGACGGCCCCAACATATTGATAACTAGAATCAACAGCCAGCTTGATCTTCCCAGCTCCAGGTCCATAAGAGATCTTTTTCAAAACTATGTCTTTACCAACTATCCTTTTGAGTAGCTGGAAAGCACATTCACAATCTTGGGTCCAAATCCATTCAGCATCTTTTCTGGTTAGACGACGCAAGGGTGCACAGATTTTGGATAAAGATGGGATAAAGATTCTAACATAAGTGACAACACCTAGAAAGCCCCTAACTTCAGTTGGATTGATTGGGGTAGGCCAAGAGATGATCTTGTTGACTTTGGCTGGTGCCATCCTTCTTCCTTCCTTGCAGACCACATGACCAACAATTTCCAGAGCAGGGACACAAGCCGCCAGTTTGGATCCAGAGACAGTAAGGCCATATTCCTCGATTCAAAACAGAATCCTCTCCAAGGTAGTAGCATATTCCCAGATAAAACAATGAATTCCTGAATGCCAAGGTAAGAGCTCATTATCATAGTCAGATACTGGACCTTTAATTCCGCCATCGTCAATAAAGATACCAGCATGATCAGGGATTTCATCCTGGAGGATCCACATCATCTGAGCCTGATAGACTGCAACCGAGTTGGTGGCTCCTTGAGGCAATTGAGTAAGTTGAAATCAACCAAGAGGAGTGTCGGAAGTAGTGAGAGGACGAGAAATAGGATGTAAGGATCGTTCGTCATAGCCACCCATAATATCCCCTAGACCATAGCAAGCTCTTCCCGCAAAGGATTCAACAAATTCTTCAGTAGCATGAGGGATACCAGAGTCTTTAATAGTAACTTTATTAAGAGGTTGAAGATCATGAACTATTCTAAGTTTACCATTACTCTTGAGGACACAGAAGACGGGGCTGGAGTAACTAGAAGTTGACTGTTCATACAGGCCAGTTCAAACTTTTTCCCGGACCAACTTGATGAATTTGTCAACTTTAGCAGCAGGGATAGGGATCTTTTTCTTTTGCCAAGGATCATGTTCAACTACAGGGATGATATAAGGGAGGCCATAGGATTCCCGCAAGAGACCTCTCTCTTCTTCACAGAAAGCAATAGATTTTTCTCTTAGAGATAAGACATTTTTAATTATATTTAACTCATCAGGAAGAAGCCATCCATCTGGACCAAAGTTGACCACCTTCAGACGTTCTTCAGTGACCCGTCCATTAGCCACAAAGGGACCAGTAAGAGATTGAGGAAGACCACAGTAAGGATTGCGAGATAGAGGAGGACGCATAAGGGGAGGATTGAGGTTGAGAGGCATAGGCTGGTTGACTGGTTGGATCTTTTTAGCAACTGGTTTATACTTAGTGGCAAAAGAGAGAAGTTCTTGTTTCCTCCAAGAGTTGACCAGAGAGACTTGATTACAAAAGCTGAGTCCAAGTTCCAACATCTTCCAAGTCCGATGCTCTGCAATATACTTGAAGGGTGCCTTTTCCATAAAAGGAGAACCAGGAGATAATACGTTGCTCACATGTGTGGCACAAGGTAGGGTTTCAAAAATGACGGTAAAAGATTGCCCTGGCAGTGCACAATTGGGAGGACTTACTTGTACCCCAAATTGCCTCCACTGCAGCCCATATTCCTTCATACCAAAATTACCAAAAACGGAATTGCAATTTGGATCTAGTTTAGACTCATTGCGGAGATTCGAACCGGAACTGAGAGAAGATTGATCAGACTTAAAAGTAGAAGGAAAAGGAGACACAACAGATCCAGAGAGAGAAGGAGATGGAGGAGAAATATTTTTGGATTTTTCTATTTTGATATGTTTTTGTTTTTTAATATTCTTGAGCTCAGAAGAGAATGATGAAAGGAATGAAAAATAAGCCTGAGGGATGGGAGTTGACCCTTGAGTTGCAGTCTGAGGCTGAAAAGAACTGCAATCATTGGTAGGATCAACTATTCCCCTAAAAAATGAGAGGAACTAGAGTTATCCTTCTGCTTCCCCTTAAAAGATGATTTGGGAGAATGACCAGGAAAATCTCTTTCCCAACGACCAGAATCCAAAGAGCAAAGAGGAACTTCAATTTTTCTGCCATCAGCATCAGGGAGAAGAATTCTCTCCCCAACTTGATCAGAAAACATCAGGGTTGCACCAAAGTCCATCAAGAAGGGTCGTCCCAAGATCATAGGACTGTCCAAACGAGTAATCCAAAAATGGCAGGTTCCAACGATATTTTGACCAATCCTGACTGGTACATCTTCAGCAATACCAACCAATTCACAAGCTTGATTTCCTATCCCATATACTGCAGAGTTGAAGCTGACCCTAGGACTAAGTTTGAGCTTGCAGGCCATAGCATCCAAGATTAAGTTAAGCTGAGATCCAGAATCCACAAGAGGAGAAAAAGTTTTAGCTGAGTCAACAAGATAACAAGGAAGAAAGCCAAGGGGACAGGAATAAAGATTGGATTCTATAGAAGGACTGGTTCCACCAGAGTCCTCCATTAAAGTGCCAGAGGAGACTTTGAGTTCTTCAGGGCCAATTTCCACACGTCGACAAGAGACCCATTTCTTCATTCCTTCAGCAACAGATGGAGAGATTGATAGGAGTTCAGCCACAGATAGATCAGGAATTTTGAGATCAGAAATTTTCTTTAATACTCCCTCCACAGCATTGGGGTGATCCTTGGAGATGCCTCTTTCAAATCAAACTTTGGGCTGGGTGGGGGGAGGAAGTTCAGGTGACGCAGAATCTAAGATAGGATTAGAAGGTTGAGGTGAGGGAGAAGGATCAGGGTGATCTGGGAACCTTTCCATGAGTGTTTCCTTTTCCACCTCCATGTATTCTACATCAGAGGAAGGAGGCTCAAGTGTTGATTGACGTTTAACGGGTTTTCGAAGGATTAAAGTTGGCAAGGAAGGAGCCTTATGAGGTTTAGGTTCCTCATGTTGTTTCCTGGCTGGATCAGATTGATAAGTAGTTCCAGCAAGACTAGAGGAAGAAATAGCTGGAGGATACCAAGGTTGGAGGGTACCACAGGATGATTGAAATTCAAAGGAAGCAAGAGATGCTTTCACCGGGGGTGATGGCTGGTAAGAGGCCACCACATGTTGGATAGGACGAGACGAGTCAAAAGGGATTAGGGAACCATTAGGGAGGAAGTAATTGTTTCCCCTCTGCTCTACCAACTTTTCCTTTAAGTCCTTCTGAAGTTCTTGACATTTTCCGGTTCCATGGCCTTCCCTATGACAGTAGTAACAGACCAGAGTTGATTTGGGGACAGAAGAAGGAGTTTTAGGAGTAGCTAGCGAAGAAATCTTTTGATCTATTTTGTTCTCAAAGGCTCTAAGTAACTTGGTGATTTCATCTATAGTAGTAGGTTCCCGATTGGAATTAGGATCTGCTTTAGGCCTACGATCTGCCTCCATTTTAATCATAATATCGTTTTGACTCTTTAAAAGAAGGAGCATGGACTGGTTCAGTAGTTCTAGACTTTTCAAAGGTAAGAGCAGTTTGACCTTTCATGAATTTATCCACAGTACTCCTAAGGTTAAGAAAAACAGGGAGCTTGAATCGATTATCCCTGGTAGTAATCATGGATCCAGATTTGACCAGTTCTTCTTTAATCCTTTCCTGCACAGCCAACAAAAAATATTGGAAGAACTTTGCTCGAATTTTGTCCACCGTGTCAATGTGATCGTTTCGGATAAGATAGTTTTGAATGGGGTCCCAAGACTTCCTAAAGATCTGATAGTCAGAGGCTGAAGAAATACCACCATTGGAGATCCACTGAGAAACCAGAGCATCCAAATCCTGCAGAGTAAACCTAGCCACATCTATTTTACCCCAGTATGCCAACATAGCCTCCCTGAGAAGCGTCCAGTTGTGGGATTCGAATCCCTCGAAAGACTCAATTACCTCCATAACTTCATCTGAGGAGATAAAGAATCGCAACTGATAAGCCATATCGAATTCACTAGCTCCATCTACTTCAGCAGCCATTTTGTAGGAGTCCAAGAATCGCTCAACATTTGTACCGTTGAAGCCTAAGTTCTTGTTCTGGGGTTTGATCTTTACCATCTTAGGTTGAACAGAGGTGGTTGGAGTAGCGGGAGATGCCATATCGAATAACAGAGTTCCTAGGGGATCCAAAGAGCAGATTTCCAAAGTGGCTCACGAGTGTGGCAAGAGTAGGGTTTCGCCAAAAACGACAAGTATCTTGCCCGAGCGGTGCACACATTGGGAGGACTTACTTCTAGACCAAGCTGCCTCCACGGATTGGGAAAAAGCACAAACAGAAAAAGAAAGAGAAATTGGATAGGATTTTGGAGTTGATTCTTCAAGTTGGGACTGTAAATCCCAAGAGTGCTGGTTTGATCCCGGCCCGGGGGACCAAATGTAAGACTCCAAACGGTGCTAAGCTGTGGCAGTTCTGTGGAGGGGAAAGGTGCTGTTTAGGCTGCCCTCCTAGGAGTTACAATAATATTTTAATGTAACCGGAATCAAGGTCCAGAACCTTATGGATGAGAGAGCAAACTCAGAGACGAGGATAAGAGTTGTCGGTAGCGATGGAAACAACACTATCTGAGACAAGATGGTGCAGGGAAAGACTTGAACAAATAAGTCAAGGTTTGTTCAGAGTTAAATAGAACAAGGCAGTTGTAAGTTACAACGCCCACAAGCTAATAACTCTGGTTGTCAGCAGCTGATTAGGAAAGATCAACTCAATCCCAACCAACCTCCAGGTTCTCAATGAACCTGCCCAACTCTCCGCAATCAAGCGCTTGAAGGGTACCAGATAACTGTGGGAGGCTGAACAAAACAAAAGCAGTTTGTTTATGAAGCTCTAGAAGCAAATCAATAACAAATTTGAGCAAGAATATCCCAACACTTCTCAAGGAACTCAAGAATAGCGTGGCAAAATTCAACCTCAAAGAAGAAGGGAGGTATAACACTCCAGGTTTTAAGCTTAATAAAACCTCTTCAATCAAACGTGATTGGCTCCAGAAAGATGATCAAGGAGAGATCAAGACCAGTATGGTCGGAAAAAGGGATCAGAGTGGTATAACACAATCAAGAATTCAGGCAGACAGGAATTCTTTATCAACCAGCAAGGCTATTGGTTGGTGATAAGGATCAAGGTCACAAAGGACTGAGTTTGAGTATGGAGGCTCAAAGGATCAAGGGGCAATCATAGATACACCCGGATAATTTGCTCAGATAAGTGGGGAAGGATGCCCATGGATAAATTGCTTATGATGATGGGATGCTGAGATGCTCCAATGCTGGGATGCTCGGATGGTGGAATGATGGGATCATGGATCGTGAGATGAAAGGCAGGGGAGAGCCCCTCCTTATATGGGCAGGAGGCCCTGTTAGACTATATACAACGGATTCTACAAATAGAGCGGAAAAGGGAAGGCAACCATGTGGTCACTTGTGTTGGTCGAGGATCTGCCAAATGCTTGCGGGTGCGGTCGGGATGGATTCAGTAGATCATGAATGAGCGCCGCGCGACGGTAGCAATGAGAAGATTGGGAGGTGCAACAACAAAGACGAAGACACGCAACAACAAAGATGAGGACGTGCTATAACAACGGCGGAGATGACAAGCAACACGGATAAAGGACGCCCGACGCGGCGCGTGACAAGGATAATGGAAGCGCAGCGCGCGCGGCGCGGCGCGCGTGCGCGGGTAAATAATGGTTTGGATGAGCCTGAGGATAAGTTGTTCGGCCGGGCGGTACGTTTGCGCAACAGTTTATGGATTGAGGTCTTGAGGCAGCCAGGGTGTCCAGGATGGGGCACCACACCGCGCCGCGGGCGACAAACCGGATGCGTGTAATGGCAGGCAAGCAAGCGGAATAGGATATGGACAGGGTACAGGTTAGGATATGGGATAGGGTTTTTGGGCCTAGGGTTTCCTTCTTCATTGTTGTCGGGTTGTTCATGTGCTTGTACTTAGGTAAGGGTTGAGGGGGAGGGCTCAAATACCTTTCCCCTCAACTCCGGGTTGTAGGGGGGGGATCTTACCATTGTATCATCAGGAGGCGGGAAACGGAAAAGGGAGCGGACTTAGGAAAACGGAATCCCTCCTCTCTTCTCTCCTTTTCTCCTCTTCAGGCTCTTAAAAACTTCTCTTTACGCTTGGTATCTAATCCTTACAGACGCTTCAACCCAAGAACTCCTGAACCTGCGGCAACTTTGTGAGGGATAACCTCTAAAGTTTCCACAGCGGCCCCTGCAGACTGCGCTCTCGCCCTGACCTGGTCCAATGGGGAAGGGTGGTCGTGCCTGAAACTTACCGGCTCACCCGTTGGAAATATGAAAGTTGATCCAGACGCGCGGACCAATCCCTCGTCCATATCCCTTGTCAACTCCGTGCAACCCGACCTCCAATGTCTCCTGTCGCCACAATATGTGCATATTTGGGCCGGGAACCCTCCCGAGGGTCCGCTACCAGGCCAAAGACTCCCCACCACGTGGGGAGGCTCATCGCGCCAAGGAGGCGGGGGCGGAGCCGTTGAATGGATCGTTGGCTGGGCCGTTGGCTGGGCTGCGGGCTGCGCCGTTACCCAATTGAGGAGTATCTGCAGATCCTTCAACATGTCCGTCATCTCATTCACCGGTACCTCCATCATACCCGGCCGACTTGTTGTGGATGGGCCCGCGTGTAGTTCCTGCGTCGGAGGCGGGGCTGAGGAAGCCGCTGGTCTCTTTGAGGCTGACGGGAACACCCTAGCCGTGTCCTCAATCAGTTCCTCCAGATCGATCTCGCTCTCTACCGCCCCGTTGATTTCTCTCAGGTCCGGGAGAAGGATGACACTCTGGTCCACCAACCGCGATACCATCCCGTGCTCGAAGAGGTGCGGCTGAACCCGCGCACAAAGTTGTGGCGCGAGCCCACCCAAGAACGCCCGTTTCATCGCTCCCGTCTGACCCGCCACCACCTGGTTCTTTGCTAAATAACTATAGATATGGTCAAACAGAGATTTGTACTCGGACAAATTGTTCCGCGTCTGCACACCACCTTGCAAGATCGCATCCGCCGCCGCCCGCTCAAAATCCGTTTCCCAGAAGAGGGTTTCTTGCTTTCCCCACCTTGCCATCATCTTGCCCCAGAGCCTAGTCCAGTCCCAAGCCTCGTAACCGGCCATATCCTCCACATCCCGCAGCTTACTTTCGTCCGTGATGAAGAGAACGACGGTGCGGACCTTGTCCTTGCCCCTCGCGTTTTCGGAGTCCGCAATATCCTCGAAACTCGCAAGAAAACGCCCAATATCGGCAGTTTCAAACCAAAGATGGGGAAATTTCTGCGGCCTAAGCCATACCCGCCGTGGGGCCTTGGCCGCCTCTGAAGGCTCCGACCGAGGGGGGGCGAAGCCACCAGTCCAAGTGGTTGGAGGTGGGGGAGGTGTTTGTCCGCCGACTCCCGCCCGGGGGGGGAAATGGGGGCGGATTGGTCAATCCTGGAGTAGTTGTTGGCAACATTGCGTATGCTATCTTTGAGAGACTGAGACAAAAGGTGACTTCCCGGCCAGACCCCCAGATGTGGAAACTTAAGAAGTGTTACCTTTGCAAGTTGTCCTGAGTTTTGGAAGTTATTGGTCTAGCGTCTGTAGGATGATTGGGCGCAATGAGTTTTTAAGAAGAGAGAGTGATGATATATGAAATTCCTTCCTTCCCCTCCCGTAAGGTGATGATGATCCCTCCCAACCCGGAGTTGAGGGTGAGGTCTTGAGTCCTCCCCCTCAACCCTAGCCTAAGTACAACCACAAACAACAAGAACAAGTGATGGAATACAACCCTAAGCCGCAGAACCCTAGCCCAACCCTATCCCTCCATCCCTCGCCATTACCTGTGCCCTTCGGTATTAACATAGCCCGGTTTGTCCTTCTCATGGCGCGGC
This sequence comes from Puccinia polysora, assembly GCA_025617555.3. Lineage (NCBI taxonomy): Eukaryota > Fungi > Basidiomycota > Pucciniomycetes > Pucciniales > Pucciniaceae > Puccinia > Puccinia polysora. The sequence continues at coordinate 40,874,730 of CM062616.1, read as the reverse complement.
GGAGGGCCGCGCCCTACTTGGAGCCCCCTGTGTTTCCGTCCGCGCCATCTGCGGATCCCGCAATCCGCAGGTCGGCCCACGCTTATGCCCGCGCGGGCCTTCCCAGCGCGTATAGCCCATGATCGCCCCGCCCTTGCCTTCCGGACTAGCCACCCGCGAGCTTGGTCGGGCCGGCTCCATCACTTGGTCCGCTTCTTCTGGGCGGGTCGCGGCCCAGCACCGCCTAAGGTAGGCCCAACCCATACCTGGTGCTGAGCCCCGCAGCCCCTACTGCTGAGCCCGCAGCGGCTGCAGCTGAGCCCGCAGCAGGCACTGCTGAGACCGCGCGCACGCCAGATGCTGAGCCCGACCTACCCAACTGCTGAGCGCGCAGCCCGCAACGTAGCTCTCAATCCGGGGTTATAAATACGACACCACAACGGTTCCCTGTGTTTAAAAGGAGATAGGGATGCCCGGAGTTTCACTTGAAATGAGAGATAGAAATAAGGAGATAAAAAGATAAAGAAAAGTAGAGAGAGAGTGAAATTGCCAATCCTTCAATCCTAAGAACTTTCCACCTGGATGTGTATCCGGTATGAGTTCCTTTAATCTCCTGGTGAGATGAGTGATCCAATCAAATGATTTGATGATCTGATTCCCTTCATGCATGCCCTCCTCCCCCATCCGGAGATGAGAGTGAGGATAAGTCCTCCCTCTCAACCCTAACCTAAGTACACGCGCAAATAACAGTATGAAAACAAAACAGAAAACAATCCCAAGACAGAAAACCTAGCCTCCTCTCCCCACCTCCTCCATACCAAACTCCCCCTGACGTCTGTACGCCGTTCTGTCCATCCGGTTTGTCCTTCTCATGACGCAGTCCTTGCACCGCGCCCTACTTGGAGCCCCCCGCGCCTGTCCGTATCCGTTTCTCTGCGCCCATCATGGGTGTCCAGTAATATCCTGCATGATTCCCGCGCTTGCACGCGCTCCATCCGTTCCTTTATAGCCCGCGGATTGCTCCTCCCCTACGTATCCAAACCGGCGCGCCCGCGAACCTAGGTACCGTTGAAGCCTAAGTTCTTGTTCTGGGGTTTGATCTTTACCATCTTAGGTTGAACAGAGGTGGTTGGAGTAGCGGGAGATGCCATATCGAATAACAGAGTTCCTAGGGGATCCAAAGAGCAGATTTCCAAAGTGGCTCACGAGTGTGGCAAGAGTAGGGTTTCGCCAAAAACGACAAGTATCTTGCCCAAGCGGTGCACACATTGGGAGGACTTACTTCTAGACCAAGCTGCCTCCACGGATTGGGAAAAAGCACAAACAGAAAAAGAAAGAGAAATTGGATAGGATTTTGGAGTTGATTCTTCAAGTTGGGACTGTAAATCCCAAGGTTGCTGGTTTGATCCCGGCCCGGGGGACCAAATGTAAGACTCCAAACGGTGCTAAGCTGTGGCAGTTCTGTGGAGGGGAAAGGTGCTGTTTAGGCTGCCCTCCTAGGAGTTACAATAATATTTTAATGTAACCGGAATCAAGGTCCAGAACCTTATGGATGAGAGAGCAAACTCAGAGACGAGGATAAGAGTTGTCGGTAGCGATGGAAACAACACTATCTGAGACAAGATGGTGCAGGGAAAGACTTGAACAAATAAGTCAAGGTTTGTTCAGAGTTAAATAGAACAAGGCAGTTGTAAGTGACAACGCCCACAAGCTAATAACTCTGGTTGTCAGCAGCTGATTAGGAAAGATCAACTCAATCCCAACCAACCTCCAGGTTCTCAATGAACCTGCCCAACTCTCCGCAATCAAGCGCTTGAAGGGTACCAGATAACTGTGGGAGGCTGAACAAAACAAAAGCAGTTTGTTTATGAAGCTCTAGAAGCAAATCAATAACAAATTTGAGCAAGAATATCCCAACACTTCTCAAGGAACTCAAGAATAGCGTGGCAAAATTCAACCTCAAAGAAGAAGGGAGGTATAACACTCCAGGTTTTAAGCTTAATAAAACCTCTTCAATCAAACGTGATTGGCTCCAGAAAGATGATCAAGGAGAGATCAAGACCAGTATGGTCGGAAAAAGGGATCAGAGTGGTATAACACAATCAAGAATTCAGGCAGACAGGAATTCTTCTTCAACCAGCAAGGCTATTGGTTGGTGATAAGGATCAAGGTCACAAAGGACTGAGTTTGAGTATGGAGGCTCAAAGGATCAAGGGGCAATCATAGATACACCCGGATAATTTGCTCAGATAAGTGGGGAAGGATGCCCACGGATAAATTGCTTATGATGATGGGATGCTGAGATGCTCCAATGCTGGGATGCTCGGATGGTGGAATGATGGGATCATGGATCGTGAGATGAAAGGCAGGGGAGAGCCCCTCCTTATATGGGCAGGAGGCCCTGTTAGACTATATACAACGGATTCTACAAATAGAGCGGAAAAGGGAAGGCAACCATGTGGTCACTTGTGTTGGTCGAGGATCTGCCAAATGCTTGCGGGTGCGGTCGGGATGGATTCAGTAGATCATGAATGAGCGCCGCGCGACGGTAGCAATGAGAAGATTGGGAGGTGCAACAACAAAGACGAAGACACGCAACAACAAAGATGAGGACGTGCTATAACAACGGCGGAGATGACAAGCAACACGGATAAAGGACGCCCGACGCGGCGCGTGACAAGGATAATGGAAGCGCAGCGCGCGCGGCGCGGCGCGCGTGCGCGGGTAAATAATGGTTTGGATGAGCCTGAGGATAAGTTGTTCGGCCAGGCGGTACGTTTGCGCAACAGTTTATGGATTGAGGTCTTAAGGCAGCCAGGGTGTCCAGGATGGGGCACCACACCGCGCCGCGGGCGACAAACCGGATGCGTGTAATGGCAGGCAAGCAAGCGGAATAGGATATGGACAGGGTACAGGTTAGGATATGGGATAGGGTTTTTGGGCCTAGGGTTTCCTTCTTCATTGTTGTCGGGTTGTTCATGTGCTTGTACTTAGGTAAGGGTTGAGGGGGAGGGCTCAAATACCTTTCCCCTCAACTCCGGGTTGTAGGGGGGGGATCTTACCATTGTATCATCAGGAGGCGGGAAACGGAAAAGGGAGCGGACTTAGGAAAACGGAATCCCTCCTCTCTTCTCTCCTTTTCTCCTCTTCAGGCTCTTAAAAACTTCTCTTTACGCTTGGTATCTAATCCTTACAGACGCTTTGACCCAAGAACTCCTGAACCTGAGGCAACTTTGTGAGGGATAACCTCTAAAGTTTCCACAGCGGCCCCTGCAGACTGCGCTCTCGCCCTGACCTGGTCCAATGGGGAAGGGTGGTCGTGCCTGAAACTTACCGGTCCGGCTCACCCGTTGGAAATATGAAAGTTGATCCAGACGCGCGGACCAATCCCTCGTCCATATCCCTTGTCAACTCCGTGCAACCCGACCTCCAATGTCTCCTGTCGCCACAATATGTGCAGACTTGGGCCGGGAACCCTCCCGAGGGTCCGCTACCAGGCCAAAGACTCCCCACCACGTGGGGAGGCTCATCGCGCCAAGGAGGCGGGGGCGGAGCCGTTGAATGGATTGTTGGCTGGGCCGTTGGCTGGGCTGCGGGCTGCGCCGTTACCCAATTGAGGAGTATCTGCAGATCCTTCAACATGTCCGTCATCTCATTCACCGGTACCTCCATCATACCCGGCCGACTTGATGTGGATGGGCCCGCGTGTAGTTCCTGCGTCGGAGGCGGGGCTGAGGAAGCCGCTGGTCTCTTTGAGGCTGACGGGAACACCCTAGCCGTGTCCTCAATCAGTTCCTCCAGATCGATCTCGCTCTCTACCGCCCCGTTGATTTCTCTCAGGTCCGGGAGAAGGATGACACTCTGGTCCACCAACCGCGATACCATCCCGTGCTCGAAGAGGTGCGGCTGAACCCGCGCACGAAGTTGTGGCGCGAGCCCACCCAAGAACGCCCGTTTCATCGCTCCCGTCTGACCCGCCACCACCTGGTTCTTTGCTAAATAACTATAGATACGGTCAAACAGAGATTTGTACTCGGACAAATTGTTCCGCGTCTGCACACCACCTTGCAAGATCGCATCCGCCGCCGCCCGCTCAAAATCCGTTTCCCAGAAGAGGGTTTCTTGCTTTCCCCACCTTGCCATCATCTTGCCCCAGAGCCTAGTCCAGTCCCAAGCCTCGTAACCGGCCATATCCTCCACATCCCGCAGCTTACTTTCGTCCGTGATGAAGAGAACGACGGTGCGGACCTTGTCCTTGCCCCTCGCGTTTTCGGAGTCCGCAATATCCTCGAAACTCGCAAGAAAACGCCCAATATCGGCAGTTTCAAACCAAAGATGGGGAAATTTCTGCGGCCTAAGCCATACCCGCCGTGGGGCCTTGGCCGCCTCTGAAGGCTCCGACCGAGGGGGGGCGAAGCCACCAGTCCAAGTGGTTGGAGGTGGGGGAGGTGTTTGTCCGCCGACTCCCGCCCGGGGGGGGAAATGGGGGCGGATTGGTCAATCCTGGAGTAGTTGTCGGCAACATTGCGTATGCTATCTTTGAGAGACTGAGACAAAAGGTGACTTCCCGGCCAGACCCCCAGATGTGGAAACTTAAGAAGTGTTACCTTTGCAAGTTGTCCTGAGTTTTGGAAGTTATTGGTCTAGCGTCTGTAGGATGATTGGGCGCAATGAGTTTTTAAGAAGAGAGAGTGATGATATATGAAATTCCTTCCTTCCCCTCCCGTAAGGTGATGATGATCCCTCCCAACCCGGAGTTGAGGGTGAGGTCTTGAGTCCTCCCCCTCAACCCTAGCCTAAGTACAACCACAAACAACAAGAACAAGTGATGGAATACAACCCTAAGCCGCAGAACCCTAGCCCAACCCTATCCCTCCATCCCTCGCCATTACCTGTGCCCTTCGGTATTAACATAGCCCGGTTTGTCCTTCTCATGGCGCGGCGGAGGGCCGCGCCCTACTTGGAGCCCCCTGTGTTTCCGTCCGCGCCATCTGCGGATCCCGCAATCCGCAGGTCGGCCCACGCTTATGCCCGCGCGGGCCTTCCCAGCGCGTATAGCCCATGATCGCCCCGCCCTTGCCTTCCGGACTAGCCACCCGCGAGCTTGGTCGGGCCGGCTCCATCACTTGGTCCGCTTCTTCTGGGCGGGTCGCGGCCCAGCACCGCCTAAGGTAGGCCCAACCCATACCTGGTGCTGAGCCCCGCAGCCCCTACTGCTGAGCCCGCAGCGGCTGCAGCTGAGCCCGCAGCAGGCACTGCTGAGACCGCGCGCACGCCAGATGCTGAGCCCGACCTACCCAACTGCTGAGCGCGCAGCCCGCAACGTAGCTCTCAATCCGGGGTTATAAATACGACACCACAACGGTTCCCTGTGTTTAAAAGGAGATAGGGATGCCCGGAGTTTCACTTGAAATGAGAGATAGAAATAAGGAGATAAAAAGATAAAGAAAAGTAGAGAGAGAGTGAAATTGCCAATCCTTCAATCCTAAGAACTTTCCACCTGGATGTGTATCCGGTATGAGTTCCTTTAATCTCCTGGTGAGATGAGTGATCCAATCAAATGATTTGATGATCTGATTCCCTTCATGCATGCCCTCCTCCCCCATCCGGAGATGAGAGTGAGGATAAGTCCTCCCTCTCAACCCTAACCTAAGTACACGCGCAAATAACAGTATGAAAACAAAACAGAAAACAATCCCAAGACAGAAAACCTAGCCTCCTCTCCCCACCTCCTCCATACCAAACTCCCCCTGACGTCTGTACGCCGTTCTGTCCATCCGGTTTGTCCTTCTCATGACGCAGTCCTTGCACCGCGCCCTACTTGGAGCCCCCCGCGCCTGTCCGTATCCGTTTCTCTGCGCCCATCATGGGTGTCCAGTAATATCCTGCATGATTCCCGCGCTTGCACGCGCTCCATCCGTTCCTTTATAGCCCGCGGATTGCTCCTCCCCTACGTATCCAAACAGGCGCGCCCGCGAACCTAGTTGGGCGCACTACCTTCCGAATCCAATCTCCGGGGAGGATTGCCGCCCATGCCACATTCAATGCTGAGCCCGACTCATCCACTAGGTGTGGAGCCAAACAGCAGCTGCTGCTGATCCAGCAGCTGCCGCTGCTGAGCACTCTGCATACCCTAATTCTGAGCCCGCTTGCCCCCAATGCTGAGCGCGCAGCCGCGACGCAGTTCCAAATCCGTGTCTATAAATTGACACCACATCCCCCCCCAACTTGAGTTCTGTCCCCAGAAGTCTTCCATCACTTCACCATACCACCACCACCCCTACCACTCCCACTACCACATTCCCCATCCTCCTCTTGCTCCATTGCCACCATGCTCCTATGTGAGTTCTGCGCCCGGAACGGGCACGCGTGTTTGATTGTACCTGGTTGAGGCGCCTGTATTGCTTGCCATCACGGCCACTGTCGCTGCTTGCTTAGTGACAGCATGCCCCGAGCTCCCCCCCAATCCAGCTCTCGCCCCAGGGCGCGCAAGAGGGCTTGTCCGGACCCGTTCTTTGTTTTGGACAACGAGTCAATCTCCAAAGGCTCATGGACACCCCCCGGTTCACCTCCATCCCGCCGCCCCCAAGCTCCGTCACCCCCCACCTTGCACGTGAGCTGCGACTTGGCATCACCTCTCCGCCGGGCCAGACCTCTGCAACGGAGCAAATACAAAACCTTGGAGGAATGGCGCGCGGCGACCCGTGCTTGGGCCGCCCCTGTTGGCATGAACCAAACGGTACCAGACCCAAGGTATTTTAGACAACCCGCGGCAGCGCCAGCACCCTCTCCTTCTCCTCCACAACCGCCAAAACTGCCCGCGCCACCAGTGGCCTTGGATGAGAGGCCTACGACCCCCGACGTCCCTCCGCCTCCGTCACCCATTGTCGTCCCGTCATTGCCTCCAGCTGGACCAAGCCCCCCTGTTGGTTCCCTGGAGGCCCCATCTTCACAGCCCGCTCCTCCCCCCAGCCCTCCCGAGATCCCGGAAATCCCAATAGTAATGGCACTCCCGGCGGCCGGCTTCAAGGTTTTGGCGGAAAGGTCGACCACAATGCTTTGGAATTTCCTGGCAATTCCCGGCGCCCAATCCTCGGAATCCCGGTGCGAGCTCCTGGCGTCCTTCCAGGCCTTACTGGCGTCATCAAGGGCGGAAATGGAGGAAATGATGAAGATGGCTTAGGCGCATCGCCCCCCCTTTCCCTTCTTCCTTTCCTCTTTTATTCTTTTTGGTTGTACCGCGCTTCCCTTTTCATTCATAAAATACACGTATCCGTGCAAGGTCCTAAACTTCTGAGAAAAAGTGCGCAACCGCGCTTTGGGGGAGTGAGCTTGAGATTAAGTCCGCGTCCGCGCGCTTTGCTTTGTGAGCAACCGTAAGTGACTAGCCCTTTCAAAAGAGGCACCTGGACCGCCCCAGAAAAACTGCCACACAGTTCCCCCCACCCATCCCTTAACAAACACAACAACCAAAACACCAGCGCGCGCCACCGTAAGGGAAGAGAGAGAGAGAGAGAGAAAGAGAACGGACATTCTGGGGTGTCTAGTTGTTCCGGCTGTGAACCGGCTAGAGCACCCCCTCACCAAATCAAGCTTATCACCATACCAACCACCCATCCTTGAGATATCCTGAGAGAAAAGAAAAAAAGAAACCAACAGAGAAGAAAAATAGAAAAGAACACTTTTTTTTTTTTTTTTTTTTTTTTTTGCACAAGGCCCGTAGACAGCCCGCAAATTGCTCTTCATCCGGCTTCACCCATCCGCGGGATTGTCCTTGCGTCCCGGTTCCGCAGGGCTTGTCCTTGCGTTTACGGACCTGGCTTTGTGCCGCGCCTGCATTTCCTGCAAAAACCCCAAGCCAGCAAAGACCCCACAATCCAGATAAGAAAGAAACATAGAGAAAAAAACATTCTGGGGTGTCTAGTTGTTCTGGCTGTGAAATGGCTAGAGCACCCCCCACCAAATCAAAACTTATCCCCTACCCCCTCTACCTCCCCCCCAACTTGGCCACTGTCCCCAGCTGGTCGCAACCGCCTACTCCGTTGCAACGGCACGGTCTCCGCTTCTCCGCCCAAAGAAAAATCCCTGGATTGCATTCCTAAACCATTGCCGCGCTCCACACTCCCCTTGTCAGATCCGTCACCCCCTTCCGCTGTTTTGTCGAACAAGGTAGATCCTTGCGCAAAGAAGCGCTTGACATGCAAAGCCGCTGCCTTCCGTTTCAGCAGAGTACCGTCTCATTCCTCCAACTGATAGCTGCGGCCCCCAAACTTGGACGACATGGGGAACGGGCCGTTCCACTGGTTAGCAAACAACTTCCCCCACTGAGACTCCAGACTTTGGTTTTACAGGAGCACCAAATCCCCCTTCTGCAAGGGATCCCGGAGACAATGCAAGCAGCGCTTGTCCCAATAGCGCACCAATGCCGTCCAAGTCTTCTTCAGCGGGTCTGCAGCCTTTGCAAGCATCCCGTCCCGTCAAAGGAGCTGTTCGGCACAAGCCTCAAGAAATTTGGCGGAAGTTTTCACCTTCCACCAGTCAACCCCCTGGAACGTCTCCAACTCAATGTCCACCAGAAGCATGGGGCACTGCCCGAAAAGTAACTCGTACGGCAAGTAGCCTGTTGACCGCTTCACCAAAATCCAATCCGCGAACAGAACCATTGGAAGGGTCTCCTGCCACCGCTTTCTGTCTTCCCCGCACATCTTGACCAGGGCGTCCTTGATTGGTTGATGCCTGCGTTTAATCATGCCGGCCCCCTTGGGATAGTACTCTGTTACCCGGCCGAACTTGGCTCCGCAACTCTTCACCAACTCGACCAAACGGCCGTGAAACTCAGCCCCTCCATCCATTGTAACCAGACAAAGCAACCCGTACTGCGCAAACCAATCTTCCTCCAGAAACAGAGCAACTTTTTCCGCGGAGATCTTGACCAACGGATGCGCTTCCGCCCAACCGGACAGGTTGTCCCACGCGACAAGCAGATAGGCAAACTTACCAGCCTTGATGTGGACAACATCAAGCAAGACTCAACCAAAGAGGGTGTCTTCCCCTGTGGGGTTTCCAACTTCCTTAGGCAGTCTTGCGCTCCGCTGTTGACAGGCTTTGCAGGACGCCAAGCATTCCCATACCGCACGCACTAACCCCGGCCACCAGAACTGCTCTTTCACCCACCTCCGCATTTCAACCTCCCCTCAATGACCAAGATTGTTGTGAAGGCTTTGGAGGATAGCTTCCTGATCCGCCCTTGCAGTGGTAACCACAAGAGGAACCGGAGTCTTCCACCGCCAAAGCTGCCCCCCTGTACGTAGAAGTTCCCCGCTTGCTGCTTTGCCAATTGCATGTGCTTGTCCGTAGTTCCATTGGGAAAACAAAGGTCCCGCAAGTAGTCACAAAGAATCGTGTACCGCCCAGTCTGCCGGAGTGGCAGCTGAACGCCCGCCTCCACAACCCCTACCTTGACAACGGGGGTCTCCACCTCAAGCAGTTCCGCGTCCTTGAACGGGTTGTCCCTTGGATACTGCGACAACGCGTTGGGCATAGTGAATGCTTCCCCCGGAACGTGAACAACAGCAAAGGAGAAAAGTTGAAGGAACGCCACCCACCTGGTCATGGGAGCGTTGGGCAACGCCGGGGAATTGATCATCCGCGCCAGTGCCTCCGCATCCACCAAAAGCTCAAAGTGAACCCCCCACAAAAGATACTGCAGCCGCCACACGATCTTGGTGACCCTGCACAACTCCAACTTTGGCTGAGAGTACCAGCTTTCCGTCGGAGTGAAGGTGACCAACTCGTAAAGCACCAGCCTATCCTTGCCTTTGTCCTCTTGAGTGAGAACCCCCCCGCGCCGAATTTGCTGGAATTGACCGGTAGCCTAATTCCTCCTGCGTTGTAGTCGAGATTGTGGAGCACAATGTCACGTCCCACAATCTCCTTGAGCTTCTGGAATGCGCAATTGCACTCTTCTCCCCACTTCCACTCCGCGCCTTCCCGCGTTAGTGATTGGAGTGGGCTTTCCACCTCCACAAACCTCTCGATGAACATACGGACATAGCTACATAATCCCAAGAACTGAAGAACATGTGACACCATCCGCGGGGTTGGCCATTCAAGGACGTTGTTCCGCTTTTTCTCCGCAATGCGCCGGCCATTGGAAGCAACAACATGGCCAAGGACTTTGAGCGCCGGAACACAAACCGCCAACTTCTTCCCCGACACCGTCAGGCCTGCCTCCTCAATGCAAAACAGGATGCGTTCCAACATCTTCTCATATTCCCACACGAAATGTTGGCGCCGGGAACTTCAACCAGTTCTGCTCCCCCGTAATTGGATTCCAGACCTTTGATGCCTGCGTCATTGATGAAGATTTGGACTCCCTCCGGAAGATCATCTTTCAGGATACAAGCCATTTGTGCCTGGTACATCGCCACGCAATTGGTTGCGCCCTGCGGTAGCCGAGTCAGCTGCATTCTTCCCAACCCAGTCTTGATTGTTGTTGGAGGCCGCAAGCAAGGATCCAACTTGCGCTGGTTGTATCCCCCCATCACATCCACTGACCTGTAACAAGCGCGGCCCGCCATTGACTCAAGGAACTCGTCAAGGCAAGGGGGCCCTCCTGTGTCCCAGATTGTAAAAGAGTTGAGCAGCTGTAGATCATGGGCAATCCTCAACAACTTTCTGTCCTGCTTAACTACCCCAAAGATTGGATTGGAGTAACTAGACGTTGACTGTTTGTAGAGGCCGGTCTTCACCCGTTCCCGCACCAACTCCAGAAACTGCTCCAAGACCGCCCGCGGTATTGGAATCGGCTTCATCTGCCCCGGCTTGTGATCAACAGTGGGGATGAAATAGGGGTTGCCAATATTGTTTTTCAGGAGCCCCCGCTCTTCAGGTCTGAACGCAAGCGCTCTTTCCCGAAGAACCAGAACCAAAATCAGCAACTTGCGCTCCTTTGTACTCAACCATCCCGCTGGGCCAAAATTGAAAGCTGCAATCCGCTCCTCCATGATCCACACCAAACTAGTGACCCACCCCAAAGCCTTAATTGGCGTGACCCAAGGGTCCAGCGACCAAGCGATTGGTCAAAGCGGTCCATTCAATTCCTGGGGCATTGGCTCATTCCTTGGTCGGACCTTCCGGGACACCGGCTTGTACTTGCCAGCGTTGCACCAAATCATCAGCATGCATCCTTTGCTGTAGGTCCTGCACAGAATGGAACCGCCTCTTTTGCCTTTGCTCACGAGTGTGGCACAATGGTAGGGTTTTCAAAGCGTAGTACCCTTGGGCAATGCAAACTGCAAAAAGGGACTTACTTCTGCAATGTGTGGGCCCTGCACTTTCCTTCCTCCCCCTCCCTGCTCCTCATTAGTTGACTGCACGCGCAAAACCAGAGCTTGTTCCGTGCGGTCTCCTCAGTCAACTAGGAAAAATCCTCCAAGGGTTGCCTGTCGCAGGCCAACTCCGCGTCCGGTTCCTCCTCATACTCCAACACTCTCCTCCACTTTCCTTGCCCGTGATTGCAGATAGTTGTCTTGAACCTTCCGCCGGACAAATCCTCCACCTTCAACGCCTCCGTTCCCGCCTCCCAATCGAAAACCATTTGTGCTTGGAACCCAAACATGAACGGCCTTCCCAAAATCACATCCCCACAATCAACCAAAAGAAAAGAAAGAGGCCTACAGACCCTGGCGACCTCAACCTCCTCCTCCTCAACCACCCCATCCACACAACACTCCCCTCTGTTAAGCACGCGGAGACCTATTGCACATTTCCCCCAAACCAACCCCAAATCATCCACCATCTGCGATGGCAGCAGGTTCACCATTGAATCACTGTCCAACATGGCCCACACCTTCCTCCCCGCTATGACTATCGGAACGTAAGCGAGTGGAGTCAAAACCAATATCAAATCACACTCCTCGCACCCCTCCTCCTTCCACGCCACATGAACCCTCTGCACCGTCTGAGGTACCGGTTTTGGAACAGTTGACGGGGGTCGCTACTTCGCATCCACCTCCATCTTATTGGAAACCGCCACCTTCTCTTCTGTTACCACTACCCTTACCTCAGCTTCCACCTGAGGTGGTTGCCACAATCCGGGACCTGTAACGATGCCTAGTGACTCTTGCGCCATTGTTCCCGCCTCCTGACCCCGTGTGCGCACCTGCTGCGTTGCGGTGGGCTGGCTCGGCTCCATTGGAATCTGTTTGCCCATTGGAAACATGTACCCCATCCCCGCAGGCCAAACCAATCCCGCATGGAGATCCTTTGTAAGCTCCTTGCACGCCAATTGCCAATGACTGTTTTCCCTGCAGTACAAACACCCCCTTGGCACGAAAGTACCTGGAGGCCAAAACCCTTCCACCATGTGCGGTGGAGGCCCTCGCGGCTGCTGCTGGCCCATAAGGCTCATGCAGATCTTCAAATCCTTCATAAGCTCCGTCAATTATCTTACCAGAGGGGCGGGCGCGGGTTGAGGAACCAGAGCACGCGTGGAAGTAGGTGTAACCAGGGCCAGAAATTGTGCCAGAGCCTAAAACTGGACGACAGATTTCTTCGGTCCTGCTGGGAAGGACTTAGTGGTATCCTCAATAAGCTCTTCTAAGTCAAGCTCTCTCTCCACAGCCTGGCAAACGACAGCCAGCTCCGGAAGGAGCGCAATGCTCCCGTCCAATGACCGCTTTACCAAGTTGTGATTGTAAAGATGCCGCTGCACCCTTGCCCAGAGTTGAGTGCCTAAACCGCCCAGAAATGCGCGCTTCATGGCCCCTGTCTGTCCCGCCACCACCTTGTTCTTTGACAAGTACCAATAGATTCAATCAAATGTCAAGGTGGACTCCGCCAGCTCCACCCGAGTTCTGACTCCTCCGCCCACGCTTGCCTCCCAGGCCATGTGGTCAAAATTGCTTTCCCAGAATTGAGGTTCGCGCCTACCCCACCGCATTAGGATCTCCGCCTTCAGTTTTGGCAAATCTTGATCCTTGTAGCCTTCCATTTCCTCCACATCCCAGAGCTCCTCTTCGTCCATAATGAACAGGACAACAAGCTGGGCCTTATTGGCGTCCGACGCACCTTCTGCATCTGCAATATCATTGTATCTTGAGATGAATCGCTCAACATCTGCGGTGTTGAATTGGATGTGAGGGTAGTTGCGCGGCCTGATGCAAACCGGACAAGTGGGTTCATGGTCACTGGAGACCAATGGGGGAACGGCGTAGCTTGTCCTGGGTTGAGCAGAGGGAGGGGGAGGAGGAGGGATGGAAGACAAGAGTGGGGTTGGAGTAGTGGACCTGGAAACGGAAGGAGAAGAAGAAGAAGAAGAAGAAGGAGCAACTGTAGGGAGGTATGGATAGGACATTGCGCCCAGTTACCTTCAAAAGACAAGAAACGGAAGGTTAGTTCCCAGCCAGACCCCCAGATGTGGAAAGAATAAAGGTCATCCCCCTATAATTGTCCCAAGGTTTGGAATTTAACGGTTCCCTGCGTTTGAAAGGAGATGGGGATGGCCGGAGTCGCACTTGAAATGAGAGATAGAAATAAGGATATAAAAAGATAAAGAAAAGTAGAGAGAGAGTGAAATTGCCAATCCTTCAATCCTAAGAACTTTCCACCTGGATGTGTATCCGGTATGAGCTCCTTTAATCTCCTGGTGAGATGAGTGATCGAATCCAATGATGTGATGATCTGATTCCCTTCATGCATGCCCTCCTCCCCCATCGGGAGATGAGAGTGAGGATAAGTCCTCCCTCTCAACCCTAAACTAAGTACACGCGCAAATAACAGTATGAAAACAAAACAGAAAACAATCCCAAGACAGAAACCCTAGCCTCCTCTCACCACCTCCTCCGTACCAAACTCCCCCCAACGTCTGTACGCCGTTCCGTCCAACCGGTTTGTCCTTCCCATGACGCGGTCCTTGCACCGCGCCCTACTTGGAGCCCCCCGCGCCTGTCCATATCTGTTTGTCTGCGCCCATCGTGGGTGTCCGGTAATATCCGGCATGATCTGCGCGCTTGCACGCGCGCTCCATCTGTTCCTTTATAGCCCGCGGATTGCTCTGCCCCTACGTATCCAAATCTGTGCGCCCGCAAACCTATTCGAGCGCACTACCTTCCAAATCCGATCTCCTTGGCAGATTGCTGCCCACGCCACATTCAATGCTGAGCCCAACCCGTCCACTAGGTGCGGAGCCAAACAGCGGCTGCTGCTCATCCAGCAGCTGCCGCTGATGAGCACTCCGCATACCCTAATGCTGAGGCCGCTTGCCCCCAATGCTGAGCGCGCAGCTGCGACGCAGCTCCCAATCCGTGTCTAAAAATTGACACCACAGCGGGCCACGACCCGCTTGGATATCTGACCCAGGGATGAAGCCGGGCCAACCAGGTTCTTGGATGGTTAGTTGTGGGAGGAAAAAGCGGGGCAATCACGGGGCTATCTGTGCGGACAACCACGCGCAAGCAAGGGCCAGCCAAGGGATGGGAAATCCACAACGGCGCGTTGGGCGGATACGGGCAAGCACAGTGGAGGGCCGCGCCACGGCAGGACGACCGGGTTTGCGTAATGGCAGGCGGGATGAAGGGGTAGGGGATAAGGGATATGGGTTAGGGTATGGGTTAGGGTTCTGGGTCTAGGCTTTCTTCTTCATGGTTGTCAGTTTGTCATTGTGCTTTTACTTAGGTTAGGGTTGAGAGGGAGGACTTATCCTCACTCTCAACTCCTGGTTGGGGGGGGAGGGGAGGAGGGAAGGAGACCGTCATACCATTGGATTGGATCAATCATCTCACCAAGAAATTAAAGGAACTCATACCGGATACACATCCAGGTGGAAAGTTCTTAGGAGTGAAGGATTGGAAATTTCACTCTCTCTCTATTTTTCTTTATCTCCTTATTTCTATTTCTCATTTAAGTGCGACTTTGGGCATCCTCATCTCCTTTCAGACGCAGGGAACCGTTAACTTCCAAAACTTGGGACAATTATAGGGAGAAAAACCTTATTCTTTCCACATCTGGGGGTCTGGCCAGGAACTAACCTTCCGTTTCTTGTCTTTTGAAGGTAACTGGGCGCAATGTCCTATTCATACCTCCCTACAGTCGCTTCCTCTTATTCTTCTTCTTCTCCTTCCATTTCCGGGTCCGCTACTCCAACCCCACTTGCATCTTCCATCCCTCCTCCTCCCCCTCCCTCTGCTTGACCCAGGTTCAGCTACGCCATTCCCTCATCGGTCTCCAGTGACCATGAACCCACTCGTCCGGTTTGCATCAGGCCGCGCAACTACCCTCACACCCAATTCAATACTGCGGATGTGGAGTGATTCATCTCAAGATACAAAGGTATTACAGATGCTGAAGGCGCATCAGACGCCAATAAGGCCCAGCTTGTTGTCCTGTTCATTATGGACAAAGAGAAGCTCCGGGATATGGAGGAGATGGAAGGCTAAGGGAATCAGGATTGGCCAAAACTTAAGGCGGAGATCCTAACGCGGTGGGGTAGGCTCAAATCTTGATTCTGGGAAAGCAATTTTGACCGCGTGGCCTCGGAGGCAAGCGCGCGCGGAGGAGTCAGAACTTGGGTGGAGCTGGTTGATTACACGTTGACGTTTGATTGGATCTATTGGTACTTGTCAAAGAACAAGGGGGTGGCGGGACAGACGGGGGCCATGAAACGCGCGTTTCTGGGCAGTTTAGGCGCTCAACTCTGGGCAAGGGTGCAGCGGCATCTTTACAATCACAACTTGGTAAAGCGGTCATTGGAACGTGTGGAAGGAATAAGGGTTATCCCCCTATAATTGTCCCAAAGTTTGGAAGTTAACGGTTCCCTGCGTTTGAAAGGAGATGAGGATGCCCAAAGTCGCACTTAAATGAGAAATAGAAATAAGGAGATAAGAGATAAAGAAAATTAGAGAGAGAGCAATTGCCAATCCTTCAATCCTCAGAACTTTCCACCTGGATGTGTATCCGGTATGAGTTCCTTTAATCCCCTGGTGAGATGAGTGATTCAATCTGATGATGATATTCTTCCTCCTCTTTCCTCTTTGATGCCCTGCTTGATGCTCCCCCTCCTCCAACCTGGAGTTGAGAGTGAGGATAAGTCCTCCCTCTCAACCCTAACCTAAGTACACGCGCAAATAACAGTATGACAACAAAACAGAAAACAATCCCAAAACAGAAACCCTAGCCTCCTCTCCCCACCTCCTCCATACCAAACTCCCCCCGCCATCCGTACGCTGTTCAGTTCATCCGGTTCGTCCTTCTCATGACGCAGTCCTTGCACCGCGCCCTACTTGGAGCCCCCCGCGCCTGTCCGTATCTGTTTGTCGGCCCTCGTCGTGGATGTTCAGTAATATCCGGCATGACCCGCGCGCTTCATCCGTTCCTTCATAGCCGGTGGATTGCTCCGCCCCTACATATCCGAACTGGCGCCCCCGCGAACCTAGTCAAGCGCACTACCTTTCGAATCCAATCTCCGGGACGGATTGCCGCCCACGCCGCATCCGATGCTGAGCCCGAACCGTCCACCAGGTGCGGAGCCAAACAGCGGCTGCTGCTGATCCAGCAACTGCCGCTGCTGAGCACGCTGCATACCCTAATGCTGAGCCCACTCGCCCCCAATGCTGAGCGCGCAGACGCGACGCAGTCCCCAATCCGTGTCTATAAATTGACACCACATCCCCCCCCAACTTGAGTTCTGTCCCCAGAAGTTCCCATTGCTTTGCCATACCATCACCTCCGCTACTTTTGCTCCACCCCCACCACATCCCACTACCACCTTCCCTATTCTCCTTCCTACCCGTCCCCATCATGCTCCCTTGCAAGTTCTGCGCTTGGAACGGGCACGCGTGTTAAATCATCCCTGGTTGTTGCGCCTGTTCAGCTTGTTGTCGCGGTCATTGTTGCTGCTCGCTTAGCAACAGCATCCCTTGGGCCCCCCCCAATCCGTCTCTCGCCCCAGGCCGGGCAAGAGGGCTCCTCCGGACCCGTTTGTGGTTTTGGACGACGAGTCAATCTTGGAAGGATTGTGGACACCAACCGGTTCACCTCAATCCCGCTGCCCCCAAGCTCCGTCACCCACTACTTCGCACGTGAGCCGCAACTTGGCATCACCCCTCTGCCGGGCTGGACCTCCGCAACGGGGAAAATACAAAACTTTGGAGGAATGGCCCACGGCGACCTGCGCTTGGGCCGCTGCTGTTGGTGTGAACCAAACGGTACCGGACACAAGACTCTCTGGAAGACCCGCGGCCGCGCCAGCACCTCCTCCTCCTACTCCACGACCGCCGACACCGCCCGCGCCACCAGTGGACTCGGATGAGAGGCCTGCGCACCGAGACTCTCCTCCAGCTCCGTCACCAATTTTTGTGCCGTCATTGCCTTCAGCTGGACCAAGCCCCCCCATTGATTCCCTGGAGGCCTCCTCTTCACCAGCCGCTCCTCCAGCCAGCCCTTCCAAGATCCCAGCGATTCCAATTGTAATGGCGCTCCCGGCGGCCTGCTTCAAAGCTTTCGCTGAAAGGTCGACCACAATGCTCCGGAACTTCCTTGCAATCCCTGGCGCACAATCCTCGGAATCCCCGCGAACTCCTGGCGTCTTTCTGGGCTCTACTGGCGGCTTTGAGGGCAGAAATGGAGGAAATGATGAAGATGGCATAGGCGCATCGCCCCCCCTTTTTCCCCTTCTCCCTTTCCTCTTTTCTTATCTTCTTGTTGCTTGTATTGCGCTTCCCTTTTCTGTTAAGAAAAATAGATGTCTCTGCGCAAGGTCCTATCCTTCTGATAAAAAAACTGCGCGGCCGCGCTTTGAGAGAGTGAGTCCAAGATTGAGTCCGCGCCCGCGCAATTGCTTAGTGAGCAACCTTAAGTGACTAGCCGTTCCAAAAGAGGCACCTGGACAGCCCCAGACGGACTGCCACACAGTTCTCCGTACCCTTCCTGTAGCAAACACAACAACCAAAACACCAGCGCGCGCCACCGTAAGGGAAGAGAGAGAGAGAGAGAGTAGGAGAACAGACATTCTGGGGTGTCTAGTTGTCCCGGCTAGCGCACCCCCTCACCAAATCAAGCTTAATCCCACACCAACCACCCATCCTTGAGATATCCTGAGAGAAAGAAAAAGAGAAAAAGAAACCAACAGAGAAGAAAAATAGAAAAGAACACATTTTTTTTTTTCCCGCGCGCCGCCCGTAGACCACCCGCAAATCGCTCTTTGTCCGGCTTCCCCCATCCGTGGGGTTGCCCACGCGTCCCGGTTCGGCGGGGCTTGTCCTTGCGTATATGGAACCGGCTTTGCGCCGCGCCCGCGTTTCCTGCAAAAACCCAAGCCAGCAAAGACCCCCACAATCCGGATAAGAAAGAAACATAGAGAAACAAAAATTCTGGGGTGTCTAGTTTTTCTGGCTGTGAACCGGCTAGAGCACCCCCTCACCAAATCAAAACTTATCCCCTACCACCTCTACCTCCCCCCCAACTTGGCCACTGTCCCCAGCTGGTCGCAACCGCCACTTCTGGTTCCACCTCATACTCCAACACTCTCCTTGGCTTTCCCTGCCCGTGATTGCAGATAGTCATCTTGAAACTCCCGCCAGAAGAATCCTCTACCGTCAACGCCTCCGTTCCCGTTCCTGGATTGAAAACCTTGCGTGCTCAAAACCCAAACATGAACGGCCTTCCCAAAATCACGTCCACACAATCAACCTACAGAAAAGAAAGGGGCCGACAGACCCTTGTGACCTCAACCTTCTCCTCCTCGACTACCCCATCCACGCAACACTCCCCTCCGTTAAGCGCGCGGAGACCCATTGCACATTTCTGCCAAACCAACCCCAAATCATCCACCATCCGCGATGTCAGCAGGTTCACCATTGAACCGCCGTCCACCATAGCCCACACCTTCCTCCCCGCTATGACCATCGGAACGTAAGCGAGTGGAGTTGAAACCAATTTCAACTCACACTCTTTGCGCCCCTCCTCCTTCCGCAGCACATGAACCCGCTGCACCGTCTGAGGTACCCGTCCCTGACCGCAATCCCGCAACGCCTGAACCATCTCGTCTACCACCCCCGGAGACACGGCCGCCAGTTCCCGCAAGGTCAACGGAACTGGAGTCTTGTTACCCATCAAACTTTGTACGATGTCCGCGGCTTTCTTCTTCCCTACAGGGTTTGCTGCCGGCGCCTCAGTTCCAGGCGCGCGCACGGCCAGTTTTGGAACGGCCGACGGGGGTCGCTCCTTTGCGTCCACCTCCATTTTATCGGAGACTGCCACCTTTTCTTCGGTTGCCACTACCCTTACCTCAGCTTCCACCCGAGGTGGTTGCCACAATCTGGGACCAATGACAATGCCCAGTGACGCTCACGCCATTGTTCCTGCCTCCTGACCCCATGTGCGCACTTGCTGCATTGCAGTTGGCTGGCTTGGTTCCATTGGAATCTGTTTGCCCGTTGGAAACATGTACCCCATCCCCGCCACTTGAAACAATCCCACGCTGAGATCCTTTGTAAGCTCCTCGCACACCGATTGCCAATGACCGTTAGCCCCGCAGTACAAGCACCCCCTCGGCATGAAAATACTGGGCGGCCGAAACCCTTCCACCATGTGAGGTGGAGGCTCTTGCGGCTACTGCTGGCCCATACGGCTCATGCAGATCTTCAGGTCCTTCATCAGTTCCGTCAATTAGCTTACCGGAGGGGCTGGCGCGGCTTGAGGAACCGGAACACGCGTGGAAGTAGATGGAAATGGGGCCGGAAATAGCCCCAGAGCCGGAACCTGGGGGGCGGATTTCTTCGGTCCCGCTGGGAAGGACTTAGCGGTGTCCTCAATAAGCTCCTCTAAGTCAAGCTCACTCTCCACAGCCCGGCAAATGACAGCCAACTCCAGGAGGAGCGCAATGCTCCCGTCCAATGACCGCTTTACCAAGTTGGTATTGTAAAGATGCCGCTGCACCCTTGCCGGGAGTTGAGTGCCTAAACTGCCCAGAAACACGTGTTTCATGGCCCCCGTCTGTCCTGCCACCACCTTGTTCTTTGACAAGTACCAATAGATCCAATCAAATGTCAAGGTGTACTCCGCCAGCTCCACCCGCGTTCTTATCCCTCCACGCGCACTTGCCTCTGAGGCCACGTGGTCAAAATTGCTTTCCTGGAACCAAGGTTCGCGCCTACCCCACCGCTTTAGGATCTACGCCTTCAGTTTTTCCCAATCTTGAGTCTCGTAGCCTTCCATTTCCTCCACATCCCGGAGCTTCTCTTTGTCCATAATGAACAGGACGACAAGCCCGGCCTTATCCGCATCCAACGCACCTTCCGCATCTGCAATACCTTTGTATCTCAAGATGAATTGCTCCACATCCGCGGTGTTGAATCAGATTTGAGGGTAGTTGTGCGGCCTGATGCGAACTGGACGGGTGGACTCATGGTCACTGGAGACCGATTGAGGGATGGCGTAGCTCTTCCTAGGTTGAGCAGAGGGAGGGGGAGGAGGAGGGATGGAAGACAAGAGTGGGGTTGGAGTAGCGGACCCGGAGATGGAAGGAGAAGGAGAAGAAGAAGAAGGAGCAACTTTAGGGAGGTATGAATAGGACATCGTTCCCGGTTTCCTTTGAAAGACAAGAAACGGAAAGTTATTTCCTGGCAAGACCCCCAGATGTGGAAGGAATAAAGGGTTATCCCCCTATAATTGTCCCAAAGTTCGGAAGTTAACGGTTCCCTGCTTTTGAAAGGATATGAGGATGCTGGAAAGTTGCACTTAAATGAGAAATTAAAATAAGGAGATAAGAGATAAAGAAAAGTAGAGAGAGAGAAATGGCCAATCCTTCAATCCTCAGAAATTTCCACCTGGATGTGTATCCGGTATGAGTTCCTTTAATCTCCTGGTGAGATGAGTGATTCAATCTGATGATGATATTCTTCCTCCTCTTTTCTCTTCAATGCCCTGCTTGATGCTCCCCTCCTCCAACCTGGAGTTGAGAGTGAGGATAAGTCCTCCCTCTCAACCCTAACCTAAGTACGCGCGCAAATAACAGTATGACAACAAAACAGAAAAAAATCCCAAGACAGAAACCCTAGCCTCCTCTCCCCACCTCCTCCGTACCAAACTCCCCCCGCCGTCCGTACGCCATTCCGTTCATCCGGTTCTTCCTTCTCATGACGCGGTCCTCGCACCGCTCCCTACTCAGAGCCCCCCGCGCCTGTCCATATCTGTTTGTCCGCGCCCGTCGTGGGTGTTCAGTAATATCCAGCATGACCCGCGCGCTTGCGCGCGCGCTTCATCTGTTCCTTCATAGACTGCGGATTGCTCTGCCCCTATGTATCCAAACTGGCGCGCCTGAAAACCTAGTCAAGCGCACTACCTTTCAAATCCAATCTCCAGGGCGGATTGCCGCCCACGCCGCATCCGATGCTGAGCCCAACCTGTCTACCAGGTGCGGAGCCAAAAAGCAGCTGCTGCTGATCCAGCAACTGCCGCTGCTGAGCAAGCCGCATACCCTAATGCTGAGCCCTCTCGCCCCCAATGCTGAGCGCGCAGCTGCAACGCAGTTCCCAATTTGTGTCTATAAATTGACACCACAACGGGAGCATTGCCCTGCTTCCGGAGTTGGCTGTCATTTGCCAGGCTGTGGAGAGTGAGCTTGACTTAGAAGAGCTTGTTGAGGATACGGCTAAGTCCTTCCCAGCGGGACCGAAGAAATCCGCCCACCAGGTTTTGGCTCTGGCGCAATTTTTGGCCCCGGTTCCACCTACTTCCACGCCTGTTCCGGTTCCTCAACCCGCGCCAGCCCCTCCGGTAAGCAAATTGACGGAACTGATGAAGGACCTGAAGGTCTGCATGAGCCGTATGGGCCAGCAGCAGCCGCAAGAGCCTCCACCTCACATGGTGGAAGGGTTTTGGCCACCCGGTACCTTTGTGCCGAGGGGGTGCTTGTACTGCAGGGCAAACAGTCATTGGCAATCAGCATGCGAGGAGCTTACAAAGGATCTCAATGCGGGATCAGTTTGACCTGTGGGGATGGGGTTCATGTTTCCGACGGGCAAACAGATTCTGATGGAGCCAAGCCAGCCAACCGCAATGCAGCAGGTGGGCACACGGGGTCAGGAGGCGGGAACAACGGCGCAAGCGTCACTAGGCATTGTTACTGGTCCCTGGTTCTGGCAACCACCTCGGGTGGAAGCTGAGGTAAGGGTAGTGGCAACAGAAGAGAAGGTGGCGGTCTCCGATAAGATGGAGGTGGATGCAAAGGAGCAACCCCCGTTGACCATTGCAAAACCGGCCACACGCGTGCCTGGAATTGAGGCACCGGAAGCGAATCCTGTAGGGAAGAAGAAAGAGGCGGACATTGTGCATAGGGTGATGGGGAACAAGACTCCGGTCCCGCTGACCTTGCGGGAACTGGTGGCTGTGTCTCCGGTGGTGGTATACAAGATGGTGCAGGCGTTGCGGGATTGCGGTCAGGGCCCGGTACCTCAGACGGTGCAGCGGGTTCATGTGGGGTGGAAGGAGGAGGGGCGCGAGGAGTGTGAGTTGAAATTGGTTTTGACTCTCCTTGCTTACGTTCCAATGGTCATAGCGGGGAGGAAGGTGTGGGCCATGGTGGACAGCGGTTCAATGGTGAACCTGCTGCCATCGCGGATGGTGGATGATTTGGGGTTGGTTTGGGGGAAATGTGCAATGGGTCTCTGCGCGCTTAACGGAGGGGAGTTTTGTGTGGATGGGGTGGTTGAGGAGGAGGAGGTTGAGGTCGCCAGGGTCTGTAGGTCTCTTTCTTTTCTTTTGGTTGATTGTGGGGATGTGATTTTTGGAAGGCCATTCATGTTTGGGTTCCGAGCACAAATGGTTTTCAATCCGGAGGCGGGAACAGAGGCGTTGAAGGTGGAGGATTTGTCCTGCGGAAGGTTCAAGACAACTATCTGCAATCACGGGCAACAAAAGTGGAGGAGAGTGTTGGAGTATGAGGAGGAACCGGACGCGGAGTTGGCCTGCAACAGGCAACCCTTGGAGGTTTTTTCCTAGTTGACTGAGGAGACCACATGGAACAAGCTCCGGTTTTGCGCGGGCAGTCAACTAATGAGGAGCAGGGAGGGGGAGGAAGGAGAGTGCAGGGCGCGCACATTGCAGAAGTAAGTACCTTTTCTCAGTATGCATTGCCTGAGGGTACTATGCTTGAAATCCCTATCATCGTGCCACACTTGTGAGCAAAGGCAAAAGCCGCGGTTCTGTTCTGTGCAGGACCTACAGCAAAGGATGCGTGCAGATGATGCGGTGCAATGCTGGGAAGTACAAGACGGTGTTGCGGAAGGTCCGACCGAAGAATGAGCCAATGCCCCAGGATTTGAACGGACCGCTTTGACCAATCGCTTGGTCGGGGGACCCTTGGGTCACGCCAATTAAGGCTTCCGGGTGGGTTACTAGTTTGTTGCGGATAACGGAGGAGCAGATTTCAGCTTTCAATTTTGGTCCAATGGGATCGTTGAGTACGGAGAAGCGTGAGTTTCTGGTTTTGGTTCTGGTTCTTTGGGAAAGAGTGCTTGCGTTTGGACCTGAAGAGCGGGGGCTTCTGAAAAAGGATATTGGCAACCCCTATTTCATCCCCACTGTCAATCACGAGCGGTGGCAGATCAAGCCAATTCCAATACCGCGGGCGGTCCGGGAGCAGTTTCTGGAGTTGGTGCGGGAACGGGTGAAGACTGGCCTTTACAAAAAGTCAATGTCTAGTTACTCCAGTCTGATCTTTGGGGTAGTTAAGCAGGACAGAAAGTTGTTGAGGATTTTCCATGATATACACCAGCTCAACTCCTTTACAATCCGGGACGCAGGACGGCCCCCTTGCGTTGACAAGTTCCTTGAGTCAATGGTGGGGCGCGCTTGTTACGGTTTAGTGGATGTGATGGGGGGATACGACCAGCCTCAGTTGGATCCTTGCTTGCGGTCTCTAACGGCGTTTGAGACTGGGTTGGGAAGAATGCAGCTGACTTGGATACCGCAAGGCGCGACCGATTCCGTGGCGGTGTACCAGGCGCAAATGGCTTGGATCCTGAAAGATGATCTTCTGGAGGGAGTCCAAATCTTCATTGACGAAGCGGGCATCAAAGGTCCGAAATCTGATTACGGAGGAACTGAGCTGGTTGAAGTTCCCGGCGTCTGACGTTTTGTGTGGGAATACGCGCAGACGTTGGAAGGCATCCTGTTTTGCATCAAGGAGGCAGGACTGACAGTGTCGGGGAAGAAGTTGGCGGTTTGTGTTCCGGCACCCAAAGTCCTTGGCCATGCTGTTGCTTCCAACGGCCGGAGAATTGCAGAGAAAAAGCGGAACAAGGTCCTTGAATGGCCGACCCCGCAGACGGTGTTGCATATCCTTCAGTTCTTGGGATTATTTAGCTATGTCCGTATGTTCATTGAGAGTTTTGCGGAGGTGGCAAGCCTGCTCCAATCACTAAAGCGGAAAGGCGTGGAGTGGAATTGGGGAGAAGAGTTTGATAGCGCGTTCCGGAAGATCAAAGAGATCATGGGACGTGACATTGTGCTACGCAATCTTGACTACAATGCAGGAGGAATTAGGCTAGCGGTCAATTCCAGCAAATTTGGAGCGGGGGGGGGGGTTCTCACTCAAGAGGACAACAGTAAGGATAGGCCAGTGCTTTAGAAGTCGGTCACCTTCACTCCGAAGGAAAGCTGGTACTCTCAGCCAAAGTTGGAGTTTTGCGGGGTCACCAAGATTGTGCAGTGGCTTCAGTATCTTTTGTGGGGGGTTCAATTTGAGCTTTTGGTGGATGCGGAGGCGCTGGCGCGGATGATCAATTCCCTGGCGTTGCCTAATGCTCCCATGACCAGGTGGGTGGCGTTTCTTCAACTTTTTTCCTTTGCTGTTGTTCATGTTCCAGGGAAAGCGTTCACTATGCCCAAGGCGTTGTGGTGGTATCCGAGGGACAACCTGTTCAAGGACGTGGAACTGCTTGATGTGGAGACCCCGGTTGTCAAGGTAGGGGTTGTGGAGGCGGGCGTTCAGCTGCCACTCCGGCAGACCGGGCGGTACGCAATTCTTCTTGATTACTTGCAGGAACTTTGTTTTCCCGACGGAACTACGGACAAGCACATGCAATGGGCAAGGCGGCAAGCGGGAAACTTCTATGTACAGGAGGGGCAGCTTTGGCGGCGGAAGACTCCGGTTCCTCTTGTGGTTCCACTTCAAGGGCGGATCAGGAAGCTATCCTCCAAAGACTTCACGACAATCTTGGTCATTGAGGAGAGGTCAAGACGCGGAGGCGGGTCAAAGAGCGGTTCTGGTGGCCGGGGGTAGTGCGTGCGGTGCGGGAATGGCTGGCGTCCTGCAAAGCCTGTCAACGGCGGAGCGCAAGACTGCCCAAGGAAGTTAGAAACCCCACAGGGGAAGACGCCCTCTTTGGTTGAGTCTTGCTTGAAGTTGTCCACATCAAGGCCGGTAAGTTTGCCTATGTGCTTGTCGTGGGGGAAGACCTGTCCAGTTGGGTGGAAGCGCGTCCGTTGGTCAAGCTCTTGGCGGACAAATTTGCCCTATTCCTGGAGGAACACTGGTTCGCCCGGTACGGGTTGCTTTGTCTGGTCACAGTGGATGGAGGGGCTGAGTTTTGCAACTGTTTGGTTGAGTTGGTGAAGAGTTGCGGAGCCAAGTTTGGCCAAGTAACGGAGTACTATCCTGAGGGGGCCGGCATGATCAAAAGCAGGCATCAGCCAATCAAGGACGCCCTGGTCAAGATGTGCAGGGAGGACGGTAAGCGCTGGCAGGAGACCCTTCCGATGGTGCTGTTTGCGGATTAGATTTTGGTGAAGCGGTCAACAGGCTACTTGCCATACGAGTTACTTTTTGGGCAGCGCCCCTTGCTTCCAGTGGACATTGAGTTGGAGATGTTCTTGGGGGTCGACTGGTGGAAGGTGAAGACCTCCGCCAAATTGCTTGAGGCTCATGCCAAACAGCTCCTTTGACAGGACGGGATGCTTGCCAAGGCCGCGGACCGGCTGAAAAAGATTTGTATGGCATTGGTGCGCTATTGGGACGAGCGCTGCTTGCATTGTCTCCGGGATGCCTTGCAGAAGGGGGATTTGGTGCTCCTGTACAACCAGAGTCTGGAGTCTCAGTGGTGGAAGTTGTTTGCTAACTGGTGGAACGGCCCATTCCGTGTGTCGTCCAAGTTTGTGGGCGGCAGCTATCAGTTGGAGGAATTAGACGGTACTCTGCTGAAACGGAAGGCGGCGGCTTTGCATGTCAAGTGCTTCTTTGCGCGAGGATCTACCTTGTTTGAGAAAACAGCGGAAGGGGGTGACGGATCAGATGAGGGGAGTGTGGAGCGCGGAGATGGTTTAGGAACGCAATCCGGGGATTTGTCTTTGGGTGGAGAAGCGGAAAACGTGCTGTTGCAACGGAGTAGGCGGTTGCGACCAGCTGGGGACAGTGGCCAAGTTGGGGGGGGGAGGTGGTGGGGGTAGGGGATAAGTTTTGATTTGGTGAGGGGGCGCTCTAGCCGGTTCACAGCTGGAACAACTAGACACCCCAGAATGTTTGTTTTTCTATGTTTCTTTCTTATCTGGATTGTGGGGTCTTTGCTGGCTTGGGGTTTTTGCAGGAAACGCGGGCGCGGCACAAAGCCGGGTTCGTGAATGCAAGGACAAGCCCCGCGGAACCGGGACGCAAGGAAAATCCTGTGGATGGGGGAAACGGGACAACAAGCAATTTGCGGGCGGTCTACGGGCATCGCGCAAAAAAAAAATTATGTGTTCTTTTCTATTTTTCTTCTCTGTTGGTTTCTTTTTCTCTTTTTCTTTTCTATCAGGATATCTTGAGGATGAGTGGTTGGTATGAGAATAAGCTTGATTTGGTGAGGGGGTGCTCTAGCTGGTTCTCAGCCGGGACAACTAGGAACCCCAGAATGTCCGTTCTCTTACCCTCTCTCTCTCTCTTCCCTTATGGTGGCGCGCGCTGGTGTTTGGTTGTTGTTTTTGTTACAGGAGGGGTACGGGGAACTGTGTGGCAGTTTGTGTGGGGCGGTCCAGGTGCCCCTTTTGGAACAGCTGGTCACTTACGGTCGCTCACAAAGCAAACCCCGCGGATGCGGACCTCAATCTCAAGCTCATTCTCACCCAGCGCGGTCGCGCACTTTTTCTCAGAAGATTAAGACCTCGCGCGGGTATGTGTATTTTCTTAGGAAAAAGGAAGCGCAGTACAACCAAAAGAAAAGAAAGGGAAGAAGGGGAAGGGTGGGGCGATGCACCTATTCCATCTTCATCATCTCCTCCATTTCCGCCCTCAACAACGCTAGCAAGGCCCGGAAAGACGCCAGGAGCTTGCACCGGGATTTTGAGGATTGTGCGCCGGGGGTCGCAAGGTAATCCCCAAGCATCGTGGTCAACATTTCCACGAGAACCTCGAAGCCGGCCGCCGGGAGTGCCATTACAATTGGGATTTCCGGGATCTCGGGAGGGCTGGGGGGAGGAGCGGCCGGTGAAGACAGGGCCTCCGGGGAACCAACAGGGGGGCTTGGTTCAGCTGGAGGCAATGAAGGGATGATGATGGGTGACGGAGGTGGAGGGACGTCAGGGGTTGTAGGCCTCTCATCCGAGACCGCTGGTGGCGCGGGCGGTGGCGGGGTGCCTCGTGGATCCAGAGTGGGAGGAGCCGGTGCAGGTGCCGGAGGAGGACCCGGAGCCAGAGCAGCGCGACGCCAAAGAATTTCATTGAGGCGCGGGTCCCCTGCCCCTTCCGTGACCAGGACGCGGTCCGCCCAGGATTGCAAAGCCCTCCGGAAATCATCAAAGGATGGGAAGTCCTCCTTCCAAGGTGGCCCCGCGCGGCAAAGAGGAGAAGAAAAGTCGTGACCCTTGCTCTGTGGAGGAAGGCGGAGAGGGGAGCGTGGCGGAGTCCACAAGTCCTCCAAGATGGTGTCATTGTCCAAAACTAAAAACGGGTCCGGACAAGCCCTCTTGCGCGGCCTGGGGCAAAAGCCGTATTGGGGGGGAGCTTGGGGCATGCCGTCACTAAGTGAGCAGCAACGGTGGCCGCAACGGCAAGCAACTCAGGCGTGTAGACCAGGAACAATCAAACACGCGTGCCCGTTCCGGGCACAGAACTCTCATGGGAGCATGGTGGCGATGGAGCGGGGGGAGGGGAACTTGCAGAGTGTGTTAAGTGGGGTTGGTAAGGGGGCAACGGTGCGAAGGTAATTGAGGTAGCAATGGGAAGGGACCTCTGGGGACAGAACTCAAGTTGGGGGGGGGATGTGGTGTCATTATATAGCCTCGGATCGGGAACTGCGTCGCGGCCTGCGCGCTCAGCATTTGGTGGTTCAGGCTCAGCAGTCAGGGTGCGCGCGTTCTCAGCAGTGGCCCCTGCGGTATCAGAAGCAGCAGCTGCAAATCTCAGCAGTAGGCGCAGTGGGACTGGCACGCGGTAGTGGGCCGGGCCTGACTAGGGGAGGCGGGCGGCAACCCGCTTGGATATCCGAACCAGGGATGAAGCCGGGCTGACCAGGTTCTTGGAAGGTTAGTCAGGGGAGGAAAAAGCGGGGTGATTGCGGGGCTATATGCGGGGACAACCGCGCGCAAGCGCGGGCCGGCCATGGGATGGGAAATCCACGACGGCGTGTTGGGCGGATACGGGCAAGCATGGCAGACTTCAGGTAACGCGCGGCGGAGGGCCGCGCCACGGAAGGACGACCGGGTGTGCGTAATGGCAGGCGGGCTGAAGGGGTAGGGGATAAGGGATATGGGTTAGGGTATGGGTTAGGGTTCTGGGTCTAGGCTTTCTTCTTCATGGTTGTCAGTTTGTCTTTGTCCTTGTACTTAGGTTAGGGTTGAGAGGGAGGACTTATCCTCACTCTCAACTCCGGGTTGGGGGGGGAGGGGAGGAGGGAAGGAGACAATCATACCATTGGATTGGATCAATCATCTCACCAAGAAATTAAAGGAACTCATACTGGATACACATCCAGGTGGAAAGTTCTTAGGGTTGAAGGATTGGCAATTTCACTCTCTCTCTATTTTTATTTATCTCCTTATTTCTATTTCTCATTTAAGTGCAACTTTGGGCATCCTCATCTCCTTTCAGACGCAGGGAACCGTTAACTTCCAAACCTTGGGACAATTATAGGGGGAAAACCCTTATTCTTTCCACACCGTACAACGCTTTATTTAGTTTGAGGACTTTATTGACAGGACAGTTGTAACCCTTGGGTGGCTGCATTTAGAGCTCGCCATCAATGGGGCTGAGTAAGAACACGGTTTTGACGTCAAAAGATTCAATTGGCCATTGGTATTTTGCGGAAATGGAAAGGGCCATGCGTAGGGAGGCAAAGGTAGGAGTGGGTGCAAAGGTTTCTTCAAAGTTGATGCCGTGCACTTGTGTGAATCCCTGCGCAACCAGCCAAGCCTTCCGCCTGATAAAGTCACCAGCAGGTGTCTGCTTTGTTATAAGGACATAATGCAAACCCAGGATTTTGCTCTTGTTGGCCAGTGGGTCAGCCAGCTTGAATACACCCATTTCCAACAGGCTCTGGTTTTCAAAGTCAATGGCGCCTTTCCACTCAGTGGCATGTTTGGAATTGAGTGCCAAGTCTGTTGTTGGGTTATCAATGTTGTAGGGGAGGTAGGATTGTAGCTTGCAGATGAAAGCATCTTGGGCATCTAGCTTGTTGCCAAGGGTGAAATCGCCAAGATTGTTGGTACTAATTTCAGAGGCAGAGGGTGGAAGCAAGGATGGGGGAATAAATTGGGCTGAGACCCCATTGAAGGCTTTGTTGAGTGCTGGGTCCCAGAATACCCATCCCTTGGAGTTGGGGCCAACCCCAAGGTGGAAAGCCTTGCGCGCATAGGGTACCATCTGTTTGAGATGAGTGTGGTCAAACACATATGCCACACAGCCAAAGGGACTTAGCATGGCAAGGCTTGGTTTCTTGCCAGAGGCCATCTGGATGGGCATAGACGTCCTTCCAGAGTGTACAAGTAGGTTGGAGATGTATACCGCGTGACGGAAGGCATAGGGCCACATATCCAAAGAGAGTTTGGAGCAATGAATCATGGTTCTGGCCATCTTGGTGAGGGTTTGCTTCATACGTTCAACCAGCCCGTTCTGGTGGTGCTCATGGGCAATTGTGGTTTCCTGCCAAATCCCTTTGTCAGAGAGGAATGTTAGTAGTTACTTTGTTTTGGTGAACTCAAGGGAATTGTCCGTCTGGAGGCAGAGGATGCAACAGAAGTTGAGAGTAAATTTGGAGATCCACTTCATGAGCTTGGCAGGCGCTTCCAACCGGGCGGCTAGGGGAATGGCAGAGGTCAGCCCTGAGAAGAGATACATAATAGTGAGGATGTAGCAATGGTTGTCAACACCAATGGCAAATGGTCCAATGACATCAGCGGCTATTACATCTCCTGGGGCATTGCACACATTGCAAGACGCAATATCTGGGATCTGGTGGGTGGCCTTCATGAGGAAACAAGAGTCGCATGGTGGGCAGTCACCTTTGGGAATGGGGGGCAGGTTGCTTGTAGCATCATGTTTCAAGGTCTCACGGAGCATTTGCAGGGACAGGTGGCCAATCAGGTCATGGGTACTCAAAGAATTTGTATTCATTGCATCAATGCAAGGAGAGGGCCCGCGGGAGATAGGGATGAAATATCAATCACCTGACTTGTAGGATGGAAAAGGACAATAATTCTGAAAGAGAGTATAGGTCTGCCCATCAAAGATGACCCTACTGTCATTTTGTTTGAATTTGCCAAGAGAGATGATGGTGCCATTGATCTTGGGACAGAGCAGCACATCCTTGATCCACAGGCGGCCGTGAAGGGTGGGAAGGACCAGGTTGCCAAAGTGGGTCACTGGAAAGGTGTCTGCAGAAGCCACAGAGAGCATTAGAGAGGTTGGTTTGAGCAAGACAAAGAGACTAAAATCATTGAAGACCAATTCCGTTTCCCCGGAGTCCAGGAGAGCAGCTTCCGCCCTGTTGGCATCCTTGTTGACAGATGCCACCTGTGGCCCTCCTATCCTATCAAAAGCAGGGTGAGCAAGGTTGAAGCGCTTGAGATGGAAGTGACGATTGCTCAGCCGGGGATTGGGTAAGGGCGGAAGCTTCCCCTTTTTGCAAGGGCAATCAAGGGCCCAGTGGCCCCATTCAAAACACCAGTTGCATGGATTTTGCAAGTTGAGGTGGGCCTGGGCCCATTCATTGCTGCGTGTCATGAAGGATGTTTTGGCAGGGTTGTATTAAGCACCAGGGGGGATCAAGCCAGAGTAGGGGCAAGGCAAATGCCAGCGGGCAGTTGCAGCATTGGGCTGTTGCCCACAAGATGCGGAGTAGCTAAGGAGAGCACTCAAAGGGATGTTGGTGTTTGATTGGCAGTGATGGGAAACAAGTTCCAGGACATCCTTGAGCTTACTGCCACTGACTTGATGATTGAGATGCGTCTGTCAAGGGCATTTGCAATGTCTTGGAACAGATTTTGAGAATTGAGGTGGAGGGTTAGTGCAAGGATTTTGTCCAGGGTGAACCATCCCAGATGCTGTTTGACGGATTGGAGCACAGTCTTCAATTTTTTTTATTCCTTGTCTGAGTTGACAGTAAAATTTGGGACATTGATTGCTTTTGACCATTGAGTAGTGATAAACGACCAGGAGACCGTACCAAAATGGTTGCGGAGGGTGCAGTACGCCTCCCTTCCGGGTTTTGCAGCAACAAAAGGGGAGAGAGAAGGGTCAAAACTGTACTCAACAATAATGCCAGTGATGCAGGCCCAATCACCGCTCTGGTCAACAGATTCAGTGAGGTAATAGTTGCTTTCATTGAAAAGTGTTTGGACCTTCAGATTCAAGGCCTGAGACCAGTTGGGGAAGTTTGACCCATCAGCTAGCAGGTTGGGTTGTGTCAGCTCTCTGATACCAGGAACCTTGCATTACTTTAGCTACAGAGAGTGATAAAAATGCTGGAATAATAATAATTATTATTATTCAAATAATAAACACTTAGAAGCTCAAATAAATGATATAATAAGAGCAGTTGCAAGGTTTAATTGGTTTGGTAATAAATGGTTTTCAATATAATATAAAAGAGGGGCCACAGTATTATACTACTGAGGATCTTTACAGACTAGCAACCTCTCTTCAAGGGGCCTCCTTAGGCAGTTTAAGAAACTTGGAATAAAGATGGGTTCCTTAGAAAGGACTTATTCCACTAATGGCCAGGCTTAAAAGCACACATGGCCAAGACAGGAAGGGTAACACTCACTCTGAGCAATTTACCACGAAAATCCTGGAATAATTTGAAGGGTTTCAGAGCAGATGGGGTAGATTGCTTGACTAAACTTCAATGGTTGATTGGTTAATAAGGGTAAATAATACTACTACAGACTAAGTCATAAATCACTTTCTTATCTTCATATAAGCACTTGATCAACAATGACACGGTGTCTGATTGATAATAAATAATTCCTGGTAAACTGATGATGGAATAATGGATCCAAAGAGGTCTGTATAAATACCTTTTTGGGGTGATTTTGATCTTCTCAGGGCACGTAGAGAGGGTTCTGCTTGTGGGCTGAGGCTAGCAAGCCAGTCAGGGAAAGATTAGCACGTCCACTTGGTGCTTTCAATCATCTGTCCTTAGATCTGCTGGATTTCTGCACTATTTTAGCCACAGGATCTGTTAATCTGTTATGGCGTAAATTTGATCATTCTGCACTCATCCTTCATTTGTACTATTGATATTGCTTTATAGCGGGCAGATGTGAGTTTTTACTGATTTTCCATCATCTGCTGATCATGTAGAGCATTTTTAATAATTTTTATGAACCCTCCTTGTAGTGTTTCGTGGTCTTCAAAGATCAGGGTCAATGATTTACGTGATAATCCTTGATCTTTGATTTATTATTAAAAAATGTTTAAAACTTAATTTTCATTAATTTTATTTAATTTTTGATCTTTTTAGATTATTACTAATGCATATGTCCTTTTGTTACATATACTAGGCAACCCTAACTAGGTTGTAGCTCTTCTGAGCGGTACCTGGTTGTCAGATTAGTCACGACTGATCCAGACGCGGGGATCAGTTAGTACAGATGCACGCAGGGTATGATCCGCTGCGTGCATGGCAGAATCAGCTGCGCGCGGGTCTCTAGTACGCGGGAATCTGCTACTACTAGTACGTAGGGATATGTAATGATGCGGGGCTGTGCGCAGGAATTGTGACATAACACATTTCCGCTTTTAACTCCTAAAATATACACAACACCTCAATTCTGAGTGAATTTTAGGTGTAAACCCTATACGTGACAATACGTGTGAAATATTAGAATGGCCAAAAAGTGCCATACTGTTGTTGTAATTTTTAGTACTTTTCTTTTTAATTATTTTAAAAATATAAGGACTTGGAATTCAAGGGTGGGGTCAGTGAGTGACCCTACCTAATTTTGGGTGCGAAATCCATTTCTGTAATAATATTTATGGATCTCTCACTACTTATTTTCTTGATAGAGATATTCTTATTTTTCATAGTTTTGTGTTAATATTTGAAAGTTTGCTCTGTACATAGTAGCAAGCTGACATTCCCCCACTCCAAGATATGTCTATATCTGAAAAAAATTTTGGGTTAATGCCTCCTGATTGCTCTTTAGTTCTTTAGGTGTATAGGTCTGTCAGGGATATTATGTTCAGGCAACCATTCATCTTTATCAGCTGATTCTCCCTTGTATCTAACCAGGTATGTCTGACGTCTTTTCCATTGATCCTATCTTTCTTATCCTCAAGGATCTTGCTAATTTTAACTTTTTCCTTTTCAGGTTCTTCTGTAACAGGTATTGCAGGTGAAGGAGTATGTTCTCTGTTCCTTGGGTGGTAGTGTTTGATGAGGCTTACTGGGAAGACTGGATGTTTCCTAGAAAGCTCATCACTGAGGATTACTTCCACAGAATTTTTACCAAGAAGTTTATTAATGGTGAAAGGTCCAACAAAAGCTGGTCTAAGCTTCCTATTTCCACCCAAGTTGGTAAAGTTGGTGGTAGAGATCAAGACTTGATCACCAATCTTGAAATCAGGTTCCTTATGGGTTTTATCCCACCTTTGCTGGTTATACTCCACAGAATCCTGGACACGGTTAACAGCATGTTTGTTGGCTACATTTATCATGTTTTTGAAATCAAGTGATGTAGGGTGAATATTGGTTAGCTGGTGGTTAAGGTTATCCTTGGGTAATCTAGGAATCCATCCTCTTTCCAGTATGTAAGGTGCTTCCTTAGTGGTAGAGTGCTTGCTACTGTTGTAGACCATCTCCAGTGCAGGTAAAAGGCTAACCCAATCATGGCAATAACCGTCAGAATTCTTGTATTCTAGCCCAAAGCCACAGAATCTCCTGAGCATCTCTTCCAGGATCTGAATCATTCTTTCAGCTAAGCCATCCGTCTGAGGGTGATAAGCTGTAGAGAAAGCTAAGGTGGTTCCAAGAATATCATGAAGATTTATCCAGAACTCAGAAGTGAATTTAGGATCTCTGTCACTGACGATAATCTTGGGAACTCCAACATCAGCAATGAGTCTGTTCCAAAATAATAGGGCAACTTCCATAGCAGTGTCTTCCTTGTGATGAGGTAGGAACTTTGCTTTCTTGGAGAAACTATCCACAATGACTAAGACTGAGTTGTAGGAATAGGCTCCTCCTGGTGGTAGTACAGTTACAAAGTCCATATTGATGATCTCCCATCTTTTCTTGGGTTCAGCAATCTTTTGCAGTAGACCAAACCGTTTCCCAGTAGTCCCGTTGGACTTCTGACAAGTTTCACAACTGGTAACATACTGTATAGTGGAGTCTCTCCAATTAACCCACCAAGCAGTTTGTTTAACCTTATCAAAGGTTCTATCAGCAGATAAATGACCAGATGAGCAGTTATCATGGCACTCAGCCAGAGCATCTTTTATATGGTCATCCTTAGTTAAGACTATAAAACTTGAATGTTGATGCCTATAGTATACCAGACCATCCCATATGGTGAACCTTCCGGCTTTTTATGGTTTCAAAAGAGGTTCAGGTAGGCTATTGATCAATTCAGAAGGTGGAGAAGTACTTTCCATAATAGTGATCAGAGTCTTTATGCCAGAACTATAAGATTCTTTGATTGAGCTGAACAATGATTCATTCAGTTCACAAATGTGGATTCCCATTAATGGAGCTTCAATGTTTAACCTGTTAATTTTAAGGATAGGGAAGAAATCATTATCCTCTGGATCATAAGCAGGGTTACTGGGGTCATTGGGTAACACATTACTTCTCAAGCTATCCGCTGTAAGACTCCAAACGGTGCTAAGCCGTGGCAGTTCTGTGGAGGGGAAAGGTGCTGTTTAGGCTGCCCTCCTAGGAGTTACAATAATATTTTAATGTAACCGGAATCAAGGTCCAGAACCTTATGGATGAGAAATCAAACTAAGAGAAGAGGATAAGAGTTGTCGGTAGCAATGGAAACAACACTATCTGAGACAAGATGGTGCAGGGAAAGACTTGAACAAATAAGTCAAGGTTTGTTCAGAGTTCAATAGAACAAGGCAGTTGTAAGTAACAACGCCCACAAGCTAATAACTCTGGTCGTCAGCAGCTGATTAGGAAAGATCAACTCAATCCCAACCAACCTCCAGGTTCTCAATGAACCTGCCCAACTCTCCGCAATCAAGCGCTTGAAGGGTACCAGATAACTGTGGGAGGCTGAACAAAACAAAAGCAAATTTGTTTATGAAGCTCTAGAAGCAAATCAATAACGAATTTGAGCAAGAATGTCCCAACACTTCTCAAGGAACTCAAGAATAGCGTGGCAAAATTCAACCTCAAAGAAGAAGGGAGGTATAACACTCCAGGTTTTAAGCTTAATAAAACCTCTTCAATCAAACGTGATTGGCTCCAGAAAGATGATCAAGGAGAGATCAAGACCAGTATGGTCGGAAAAAGGGATCAGAGTGGTATAACACACTCAAGAATTCAGGCAGACAGGAATTCTTCTTCAACCAGCAAGGCTATTGGTTGGTGATAAGGATCAAGGTCACAAAGGACTGAGTTTGAGTATGGAGGCTCAAAGAATCAAGGGGCAATCATAGATATACCCGGATAATTTGCTCAGATAAGTGGGGAAGGATGCCCACGGATAAATTGTTTATGATGATAGAATGATGGGATTCTCTGATGCTCCGATGATGGGATGCTGGAATGCTGGGATGCTCCAATGCTGGAATGATGGAATGCTGAGATGCTGGGATGCTGGAATGATGGAATGCTGAGATTCTGGGATGGTGGGATAAAAGGCAGGGGAGAGCCCCTCCTTATATGGGCAGGAGGCCCTGTTAGACTATATACAACGGATTCTACAAATAGAGCGGAAAAGGGACGGCAACCATGTGGTCACTAGCGTTGGTCAAGGATCTGCCAAATGCTTGCGGGTGCGTTTGGGATGGATTCAGTAGATCATGAATGAGCGCCGCGCGACGGTAGCAATGAGGAGATTGGGAGGCGCAACGACAAAGACGAAGACACGCAACAACAAAGATGAGGACGTGCTATAACAACGGCGGAGATGACAAGCAACACAGATAAAGGACGCGCGACGCGCGCGGATGAAAGGAGCGCGGCGCGGCGCGGCGCGGCGCGCGACGCGGATAATGGAAGCGCAGCGCGGCGCGGCGCGGGTAAATAATGGTTTGGATGAGCCTGAGGATAAGTTGTTCGGCTGGGCGGTACGTTTGCGCAACAGTTTATGGATTGAGGTCTTAAGGCAGCCAGGGTGTCCAGGATGGGGCACCACACCGCATTCTGGTGTTTGGTCCCAGCTTGATGAACTATGGTCATCTGGCCTCTCTACTGTTGTGTAGCTATCTGCCATCTTAAATGTGCCTACTAGGGGTCTTCATGTTCATCAATGTCTTGGCAGCATTGCAGTCCATAATCACAGTGAAATTGGTGCCTTCTAAGTAATAATGGAGTTTCTCTAGAGCCCATACTGAGGCCAGACATTCCATTTGGCTTGCACCATACCTTTTCTCAGTGTCTTTAATTTGTCTGGATATGAAGAGTATAGGTTTTTCCACTGGTTTGTCATCCTCTATGAATTCTTGGTGCAAAGCAGCTCCTAGCCCTTCCATGCTGGCATCTATGTAGAGTTTGAAAGGTTTAGAATAATCTGGCTGGATCAGTACTGGAGCTGAAGTCATTGCCATTTTGAGTTCCTCATAGTTCTTGACTCTGTCATGAGTCGTTTCAAACACAGTGGTGTTGTTGCAGATCTCATACAGACATTTGGTTAGAAGAGAAAACTTTGGTAAGTACTTCCTATAGTAGCTGCAGAAGGTGATAAAGGATAGGATTTCAGTTTTATTCTGAGGAATAGGCCTATTCATTACTGCTGCTATCTTGTTTTGGTCAGCAGCTAAGGTTAGTCCAGAGACAATGTGTCCTAAGGCCTTGAGTTCCCCGTAGCCAAAGTTACACTTTTTCAGTGATACTTTCAATCCCACGGTGTGGAAACTAAAGGGGCAACACCCCAGATGTGGAAACTAAAGGGGCAACACCCCAGAAGTTGTCCTTGAGTTCCGGAAGTTATTGATCAAAGTGTCTGTAAGGAGATTGGATGCAGCCGTTCAAGAGAGAGATAGAGTGAGAGGGAGGGAGCAATAATAAGATGAATTCATTCTTTTCCAATCCAATCCAATCTGAGGCCATAAAAAGTAATATCCTAAAGTGCAGTCCAGTCCGTAAAGCAAAGTGAAGTGCAGTGAAGTGTTTTTTCCGTCCTTCCCCTTCCTTCCCTCCTCTCATACAACCGGGAGTTGAGAGCAAAGTATTTAAGTCCTCCCTCTCAACCCTAACCTAAGTACAACCACAAGTAACAAGAAAGAGTGATGAAATACAACCCTAAGCCTCAGAACCCTAGCCCAACCCTATCCCTCCATCTCTTGCCCCATAACCCATGCCCCTCAATATCAACGTACGCCCAGCTTGCCTGGCCGCGCGCGTCCGCCCAACAACCCGTTCCAGGTATCCGCGTACCCGCGTGACCCAATCCGCGCATCTTGCGATGCGCGGTCCTCCTGGTCCGCGCAAGCCATCCGATCCGCGCAAGCTTTCCGATCCGCGCAAACCTCCCGATCCGCGCAAGCCTTCCGATCCGCGCAAGCTTTCCGATCCACGCAAGCCTTCCAATCCGCGCAAGCTTTCCGGTCCGCGCAATCCGTTGTCTCCTGTCTCCAGGTGCTGAGCCCAACCCGACCACTGCTGGGTCTAGCTGACTGCTGCTGAGCCTGCAGAGCGGCTAGCTGCGGCAAGGCCCTGCCCATTGCTGAGAGCGCCGCCCGCAGCCCTTTCCCAACTCGCATCCATAAAAGAGCACCACAACGGCAGAGATGGTTTTGAGGAATAGCCTTAATTTCTCCATGTGAGTATCCCAATGGTCAGAGTAAATAATAACATCATCAATGTATACCATCATCCATCCCTGTCTGATGAATAATCCTAGGACAATATCCATCATCCTTTGAAAATGAGAAGGAGCATTTTTTATACCAAAAGGCCTCCTAAGATACTCATAAATTCCCAAATGACAGATAATTCTCATGAATTTCCGGCTATCAGGGCTGATAGGTATTTGGTGAAAAACTTTCAGCATGTCCATGGTAGTAATGTACTTAGCTTTGGACAGGTTATGCAGAGCATGATCAATCCTTGGGATTGGATAATAATCAGCTTGGGTGTAGTTTTCCAGCATTCTGAAATCTCCAACCATTCTTGACTTATCATTGTGCCAAGCTATAATTACTGGGGTAGTAATATCCACTTGTTCATTGTGGCCTACTTTCCTTAAGACTTGTAAGTCAACCAACTCTTGAATATGGGTTTCCAGAGCACCTCTAGATTTTGGACTAGAAGGGTAAGCAGGTCTCCTGAAGTGAGGTGGGTAAGGAGGCTTAATGGTCAGAGTTAGGATCATATCATGTCCTTTGATGTTACCAATGGGGTGACGTGTTACAGAAAGCATTCTGATTTTCAAAGCATACTTGTAGGATATCCCGTTTCTGTTCTTCATTGAGAAGGGAATTCAAAGCAGCTTGAGAGAAGTATTCCTGATTGAAACTCTCTAAGTGTTTTTCATAAGTTGACTCAGAAGTTTGAGCATTGACATGGCATATTTGGACCTTCTTATTCCAGTCTCCACCTATAGTGAAGTATCTACCCTTGCTTTGGAATACATCTATACCATATAAGCAAAGAGAATCATTTCCAAGGATAAAATAATCACACACTCCGTTTTGGAGAACTACAAATTCAATGTTCAGTTTGAGTGATCCTTTAGGGTGAGGTAGTATGATATCAGAAGACCATACTCCAACAGCATTGAGAGAAGAATTGCAACTGCTGAACTTAGCCTGAGGTACTGGTAGTAAATTCAGTTTCCAGTTTGGGTCTTGTTTCTCCAGATAAGTTGAACCAACGCAAGAGAAAAATGCTCCACTGTCTAGAAGTAACTTAACAGGGGAAACTTGGATTAAACCAGTAGCATAGCATGTTTTTCCTGAAGCGTGAATTTTACCGGCAGAAGGTTTTAGAGTCAAGGCTTTAGCCTCAGAGGTGTGGTGAATCTTCATTTTGGGATTACATTTTTGAGGTAAGTTAGAATCCTCATTGACAGAATTTATTTCCAGAGCAGACTCAATACTAACTTCAATAAAATTGATGGGGTTAGTGATAATTAGATCACAATCAGAGAGTGATCCATCAGTATCATCAAGGTGAGGGTCAAGATTTTCATACTCTTCTCCTTCAATAGGATTAATCATTTTACTAGGTAGAGGACAATCAGGTTTTACCTTTCCTGTTTGGTTACAGTTCCAATATACTTTCTCTTTTGATTCTGGAGTCTTCTTGAATTCCAAGGTAGATGGATTAGTAGCAGGGGACTCTTTAGTTTTGGTAGTATATTCTTCCCTGTTCCTAGTATTTTGTTCTCTGGGGAGTCTATTGACCCTTTTATCAAGACCATTCATATCAATAGTCTCTTCTAATACACCTATTAAGGTGGAAAGATCTGAATCCATAGGCATCCTGCACCTTACACTGTGGTTGATTTGTCAGGGACATAAGTTGAGGAGTCTTTCATTGACTTCTTCTTTACCAGCATCAGGATAAAAAGAGTCTAACCTCTTTTTCTGGTCTAAGCACCACTTATGAGGTTTGTCCTTGGATGGATCAAACTGGGATGTTTCAAAAGTTTTCATCATCTTTCTTTTCCAAATCCTGGTAACAAACTGCACTTTGATCAATGTTATAATTATGGCCAGCAATTAGCTTAGGCAAATGAGCAGTATTTAAAGCAAAAGAAATGCTGGACACTTTGTGTCAATAATGGCTAATGGGGCTCTCACACTGGGGCAATATTTTGGATGAATTCGATTGGATGATGAATGAATGGATGGAAAACAGCAGGGAGAAGGGCTCCTTAAGTACAAAAGATTGGCCTCTTGTGAGCCCATGATACAACAAGCCAAAAGGGAAATTTTCCGCCCCAAAAGGGCTCTACAGGCTCTACTGGCCTTGTTACTTGGTTTGGACTAAATCAGCCCACATGGCATCAGTCCCTGTACCCTTACAACCAGCCTATTCTGGTTATTTCTGGTGTTTCCACCTCAATGGGGCTGAACCAGCCCCTTAACTGTTCAATCCCCTTGGCTGGTTGTCCTTTACAACCAGCCATGATGACCTTTATTGCCTTGTTTACGGGCTGGTTGCCTCATGCAGCCAGCCCCTGGCCCCTCAAATGGGCCAGGTGGGACCCAGGGCACACCTGGGTCCGGTCTCAGACTCACATGGGGGGGGGGTGACCAGCGGACATTTTGTCCCCCTTTTTCTCTCAAATCCCTGGTGGGGGCGGTCAAATCCCCTCACCAAGGGCCCTGGGGGTCAATACCTC
Organism: Puccinia polysora; assembly: GCA_025617555.3. NCBI lineage: Eukaryota > Fungi > Basidiomycota > Pucciniomycetes > Pucciniales > Pucciniaceae > Puccinia > Puccinia polysora. Next base: position 40,833,819 of record CM062616.1, on the reverse strand, counting down.
CAGGGCGTCGTCAAGTACGTTGGCCTGGGAGGTGATCAGGTCCCCCCAGGCCCATCGCTCCTCCCCCTCGGTAAAGGGGGGGGGGAGAGCGTCCCTGCCCTGCTCGGTCGCCTCGAACGATCAATGGTGGGGGGGTGATGAATTCCCCCCCACCTGCCGGTCGCTACCCTTGCAGCCGGCGCCGCCACCTCCTTGGGCAAGGGGGTGGTCAGGTCCCCCCTGCCCTGGCCGACCGCGCTGTTGCGGTTGGTCGCTGGCTGGTTCAACCCAGCCAGCCTGCCCCCTCCCCCTCGCGACGGCAAGCGAGGGGAGGGGGAGCGAGCCGGGGCCGCAAGCCCCAGCTCCGCGGCGCTGGTCGCCGGTCGCGACCAGCCGGGCCCGCGCGGCATTGCACCGCGCGGGATCCCTCGGCCGCGCAACAGCCCCGCGCGGGCCGTCGGGCCCCGCGTGGGCCGTGCCGAAGAAACACAGGCGGCCCCGAACGGGCCGCGACGCGAGCAGCGGCCCCGAGCGGGCCGCGACACGGGCGGCAACCCTAATGGGCCGCCCCAAGCCCGAATTGTGAGAAAAGACTACTTTTGCGGGCCAGCCCGTCTGGCCAAGTATGTCCAAAATTAACCATGGGCCCAATTATGCCCATACAAGCCCATCTGGCCGTATTTTCCCATATACCCCATCGGGCCCGTTAGGGCCCGTGTACCAATGGGTCTATTTCACGCGTTTTGAGGCCAGTTTCCCCAACTCTGTAACATCTACATGGGCCCGTATGGTCCGTGTGTGTGTCCAATGGGCCTTAGAGGCCCATTTGTGCATCCCATTTGGATTACACTTATACGTAGCACCTGCGTAAGTGCGTACGTATTTTAACACACCCCCTTAATCCAAAAGGGGTGACATCCGCATATTAGTCACAAAGCCTTGATGCTTGTTTCTGTCTAATGCCTTAGTCAAGATATCTGCAATCATTGCTCCAGTGGGCATGTACCTCAACACAATCTCATTGCAGTTAACTGCGTCGCGAATATAGTTATAGTGAACATCAATATGTTTTGTTCTTGAATGGAACACTTGGTTTTGTGCCAACGCAATGGCACTCTGGTTATCGGAATACAACAACGCAAACCCTTGTGGTTTATGTGTATCCTTTAAGACTTTTCTCAACCATTTTGCTTCCTGTGAAGCTGCTAAGTAAGCTCTATACTCAGCCTCTGTTGATGAAAGACTTATTGCCAACACCTTCTTGGACATGCATGACACCAGATTCTTACCTAAAAAGAATACAAAACCACTTGTTGATTCCCTAGTGTTACCATCTGCCCAACTTGCATTGGAATAACCAACCAAATCAAAGTTTGCTGACTTTGTAAACAACAGTGCCAGACTGTGTGTTCCTTTAAGATACCTCATAACTCTCTTAAACGCTGACCAATGCCTCATGCTTGGCTTCTCTAAGTGTTGCAACAAGACCCCAATTTCAAACGCAATATCGGGCCTTGTACACTGCCACAAATGATTAAGCGATCCGACAGCTGACCTGTAGTCATTCCCTGATTGAACAAACTCCAGATACTCCTCATCTGTAGACTTCTCTAAACGAATGTTTGACTGCCTGGGAGTACCAAACTCCTTTGCATCCTCTAAGCCATACTGCTTAAGAAGAGCTTCAACGTAATGGCTTTGGTCTAACTTAATACCATTCTTGCCCTTACTAACTTTCATTCCTAGCACCTGTTGTGCCAGACCAAGATCTTTTATCTTGAACTCCTTTTTGAGTGTCTCCATGACTCTCTCTTTACCATCACCAATAATGATAATTTCATCGACCCATACAAACAAAATTGCATCCTTTCTCACAAAAAGGCAAGGATTGGCCTCAGACGTCTTAAAACCAATCTCTATCAGTTTCTCACTCATGGTGTTATACCATGACCTAGCTGCTTGCTTCAATCCATACAGGGATCTACACAGCTTGAGGACATATTCCCCTTTATCTGCCGAAAGAAAAGTTCTAACACAGATTTTCTTCATGGTTTCTGGTTTAGTCTCTACTAACCATTCACAAAAACCATCAGGAATCGACATATAAACAGTCTCCTCCTCTCCAAGTTTTGCATTCAAGTATGCTGTTACAAAATCAGCTTGTCTGATTTCTTCACCCAACTCCACTGCCAGAGCAATGATGTACCTGAAGGTGGACAGCCTTCCAGTTGGTGAGAAAGTTTCTTGGTAATCAATACCCTCTCTCTGCTTGAAGCCCTGTGCAACACATTTTGCCTTGAACCTTTTCAAAACTCCATTTGTGTCAAACTTCTTGTTTAACACCTTTTGAGACCCCACAATGGTCTTTCCTTTTGGAACAGAATCCCGCTTAACCACTTCAAAAACACTATTATTCTCTAGAGAATCAAATTCCTCAAAAATAGCACTCTTCCAGTTGGCTCTCTCATCAGAATTCATAGCTTGGCCAAAGCTATTTGGGTTAACCCTGTTACCCATTTCTGAACTCAACTCCAGGACTTCATTGAGCATACACTGTTCCTGAAATGTATCTTCCTCATATCCTGCGGCAGCATAATGGGATCTCCACTCCCCGTACCTGTCAACCGGTACTCTAACCCTACCACTCCTTCTAACCGCAGGTGGAGGCTCATCAGGTTCTCATTCCACAGAATCACCTGGAGCGGGTACTGAACCCTCTTGTGGCACGTCTGCCACCTCTTCATCTTCTGGAACCACATGTTCCACAGCTTTTGCTGGTGAAATAGGTGCTAATTCTATTTCTTGTTGTGGCTTAATCACAACGACATATTCACTCCTTTTGAGTGGAAAGGTACTTTCGTCGAATTTTACACCCTGCTACGGATAACCTTTCTTGTCCCTGGACAATAGATCCTATAAGATTTACTTATTAAATCATAGCCTACAAGTGCCCCTGTTCTGGCTCTAGGGTCTAATTTTCCGACCATTTCATTATGGTGGACACTATAATACACCAAGCAACCAATTGTTCTTAGGTGTGATGTTTTGGGGTACAACTTCCAAAACTGATAATGGGGGCACTTCCCATTAACACTTACAATGTTGTGCAACAGACACACCGTGCACATCAACTCAGCCCATAAGAACTTTGGCAGACCAGATTGAGACATAATAGTTCTGACTTTGTCCAGTAAAGTCCTATTCATTCTCTCAACTATTCCATTATTTTGTGGAGTACTTGCAGTAGTGACTATATGAATGATACCATAATCTTTCAACAGCCTCCCAAACTCTTTACTCACGAATTCACCCCCTCCATCGGTAATAACCCTCTTGATCTCCTTCATCAGACCATTCTGTTTCCAGACTTTGAAGATTACAGAAACCTCCTCTGTGGTCTGATCCTTAGATCGAATTGGTTTAACCCAAACATAATTAGTTGCAGTATCAACTAAATTGATGAAGTATCTTGCCCCACCAAGGGACTCTGGAGTGAATGGCCCTGCCAAATCAATAGAAAATTCCTCTCTAGGAACATCTGTGTGATCTCTACTCTTAGAGAACACATTTCTAGTCTTAGCCCCCAAGGTACAACTCTCACAGTTGCTGTCCTTTACCTTATGGCCACTTCTATTGTGAGAAACAGTGCTCAGAGCTGAGAATTTGAACAAGCTTGCACACAGAAGCTTATTCCGAACTTGTCCACTAAGAACAGTTCTCCCATTCATATCAATAACAAACATATCTCCTTTAAGATAACAAATTTGGAAACCTTTTTTCCATAACACCCCAAGAGACACAAGGTTGTAAGGCAACTCTGGTACATAGAACACTTTATCAAAAGTAATTTGGAAACCCAGTTGATTTGCAAGAATAACTTTTCCAATTCCTTTAATCTGAATTGTTCTGCCTTTCTGACCAATATTTACAACCCCATCATAATCACTAAGATTTGAAAATAAATTTGGTTCAAAAAACATGTGATCTGTACAACCAGAATCGATCAAAACAAGAACATCCTCCTTCAATCCTCCTAGTAGGAAAGAAGCTTTATCAGTCACTGATAAGTTCTTATCTTTGAGGTTAAGATTACTCACTTCATAATCAATCAAGTCCATTTCTTGATCCTCATCGATTTTGGCCTTCTTGTTGGGACCTTCTTCCACAACAGCCTCTTCAATTGGAGCATCCAACGCCACCATTGCAACGCTTTCAGTTGTGAGATTGACCTCCTTGTCATTCCCTTCGGACTTCTTCCTTTTCTTGGCCTCCTTGCAGTCCTTAGCATAGTGACCCTTATTCTGACAATTGTAACATAAGACCTTGGACAAATCCTTTTTCGCCTTCTTGCGAGATTTTCCAGTCTTTCCAACTAGGGCTGTTCCAGAACCCCCCTTCATCTTGAATTGAAGGTCATCCTTTTCAATCCTTTTAAGCACATCCTCCTCCCCAGGAAGAGGATCCAATTGAGAAATGATTCTGACTAAGGAATCAAACTCTTTTGGCAGCTTTTGAAGGATTAAGAGTGACAAACACTCTGGATCCATGTTAAGTCCAGATGACTTGAACTTGGCTATACTAGACCTAGCCTCTGCCACAAACTGTTTACAATTCGAATATTGTAACTTGAACAGTTTATTAAAGGCTATACCCTTCTGGTGAACAGAATCACCAGCATACTTGGACTTAAGCAGCTTCCAAAGGATGCTGCCCCTCCTCCTCTCATCTTCCCTAAGAGTATCAGCAACCCATGTCACATGATTCTCATCAAGATGCCTAAGGATCAGATGGTAAGACTTCTTCTCCACTTCTGAACTGATCAGAGTGTCATCTGCATCCATAATTTCCCCACAGCAGATGTTATCCAGCTCACTATCCATAAGGACAGCCCAAGCATTATAGTTCTGACTATTCAGAACTATTTTGGTAGAGCTAACATCAGGGATATAGGACATCTTCTTGGAAAACTTGAGGTCTTTGAGGTTCTCCAAAGTAAGGTACAAAGGTCTAGATGGCTTGGAAGTAATGATGATGTTGGTACTGATAATGTGTTATAATTATGGCCAGCAATTATCTTAGGCAAATGAGCAGTATTTAAAGCAAAAGAAATGCTGGACACTGTGTGTCAATAATGGCTAATGGGGCTCTCAAACTGGGGCAATATGTTGGATGAATTCGATTGGAATGATGAATGAATGGATGGAAAACAGCAGGGAGAAGGGCTCCTTAAGTACAAAAGATTGGCCTCTTGTGAGCCCATGATACAACAAGCCAAAAGGGAAATTTTCCGCCCCAAAAGGGCTCTACAGGCTCTACTGGCCTTGTTACTTGGTTTGGACTAAATCAGCCCACATGGCATCAGTCCCTGTACCCTTACAACCAGCCTATTCTGGTTATTTCTGGTGTTTCCACCTCAATGGGGCTGAACAAGCCCCTTAACTGTTCAATCCCCTTGGCTGGTTGTCCTTTACAACCAGCCATGATGACCTTTATTGCCTTGTTTACGGGCTGGTTGCCTCATGCAGCCAGCCCCTGGCCCCTCAAATGGGCCAGGTGGGACCCAGGGCACACCTGGGTCCGGTCTCAGACTCACATGGGGGGGGGTGACCAGCGGACATGTTGTCCCCCTTTTTCTCTCAAATCCCTGGTGGGGGCGGTCAAATCCCCTCACCAGGGGCCCTGGGGGTCGATACCTCCAGGGCGTTGTCAAGTACGTTGGCCTGGGAGGTGATCAGGTCCCCCCAGGCCCATCGCTCCTCCCCCTTGGTAAAGGGGGGGGGGAGAGCGTCCCTGCCCTGCTCGGTCGCCTCGAACGATCGATGGTGGGGGGGTGATGAATTCCCCCCCACCTGCCGGTTGCTACCCTTGCGGCTGGCGCCGCCACCTCCTTGGGCAATGGGGTGGTCAGGTCCCCCCTGCCCTGGCCGACCGCGCTGTTGCGGTCGGTCGCTGGCTGGTTCAACCCAGCCAGCCTGCCCCCTCCCCCTCGCGACGGCAAGCGAGGGGAGGGAAAGCGAGCCGGGGCCGCAAGCCCCGGCTCCGCGGCGCTGGTCGCCGGTCGCGACCAGCCGGGCCCGCGCGGCATTGCACCGCGCGGGATCCCTCGGCCGCGCAACAGCCCCGCGCGGGCCGTCGGGCCCCGCGTGGGCCGTGCCGAGGAACACAGGCGGCCCCGAACGGGCCGCGACGCGAGCAGCGGCCCCGAGCGGGCCGCGACACGGACGGCAACCCTAATGGGCCGCCCCAAGCCCGAATTGTGAGAAAAGACTACTTTTGCGGGCCAGCCCGTCTGGCCAAGTATGTCCAAAATAAACCTTGGGCCCAATTATGCCCATACAAGCCCATCTGGCCGTATTTGCCCATATACCCCATCGGGCCCGTTAGGGCCCGTGTACCAATGGGTCTATTTCACGCGTTTTGAGGCCAGTTTCCCCAACTCTGTAACATCTACATGGGCCTGTATGGTCCGTGTGTGTGTCCAATGGGCCTTAGAGGCCCATTTGTGCATCCCATTTGGATTACACTTATACGTAGCACCCGCGTAAGTGCGTACGTATTTTAACAATCAATTCTTTCCAAGAATTCCAGGATAAAGATCCAACTTCTTCTCTTTTATTGATAAACCAATCAAGAGCTACTCCTTCAAATAGTCTGGGAAATCTTACCACAGCTATTGCATCAGGGAGCTCATAAGAAGAAAGAGTATAGTCAATAAACTTAATGAAACTGACGTGTTTGTATTCTCCTTCTACAGAGAATTTAGGCCATTCAGTGATGGGAGGAAGTAGCTTCAAAGCCTGCTCCATTTCAGGAGTAGGACTGGGTCTGAAAGAATAATTCCTAGTTATCCTGGTTCTGGGAGGAACACAAGGAGTACTGGTGAACCTAGCAGGCCTAGTTTCTTGTAGGTCAATGACCGGAGAGTTAGTAGAATTGAACTTAAGATCTCTGAGATCATTCTTAATCATACCTAACTCCAAATCAAATTTATTGCTTAATAAGTCAATTTTGTTAATCAGATGAGCTGAAGGATTAGGACTAGTTTTCTTAACTTCTTCCTTAAGCTGGTCTGTGGTTGCAATAATATCTTCCTGAAGAATTGATTGGTTATCATCAATATGTTTCATCAGGTCCAACTTACTAGCTCTTATAATATCCTTGATTTGTTTTATTTCCAACTAATCAACTCTCATAATCTGAGACTGAGTGTCAATCACTCTGAAAATACTTGAACTCAATTTGTCCAATTGTTGATAAACTTTGTCAAAGCATTGGCTAATAATAGTAAAATTGTGAGACACATTTACAGAAAAGCTATTAAGAGCTTCTACATCTAATTGTGGTACACCTTTTTCCACTTCTGGGCTAAGGATATTATGCTGTCCCAATCCTTTGGGTTCCTTAACTTCTGATGGGCTGAGTACCTCTTCTTTTTGGGTTCCTTTTCATTTAAGGAAGCTAACTGATCCCAAGGATTCCAGTTCTGTACGTAGCCTTCTACTTCTTTCTTTGGGATCAACCTTTGCGGAGAAATCTGAGACTTCTTTGCTTGAGAAATGGCTTTTCTCATACCTGGTTGATCCTCCTGGGTCTGAGATAACCTGAATTGTTCCCAATAGCTCACGTGCTCTTTCACTAATACTTTGACTCTTTCCTCCTTGGTTGAGTCCAGCTGGGGTGGCATAGGAGGACCTGTACCCTCCTGGGATAAGATGGTGGGCAAAGGATGGTTCTCCAATGGTTTGTTGGTCAAGTTGGCGGCCGTGGTTGTTGCTGTCGTTGTCCCGCCTGACGCTATGGTCACGGGTTTGAGTCCCCTCATTGCGCTTGCAACTGGAGTCCTTGCCCGCTGTGGTGTCAATATATAGCCTCGGATTGGGAACTGCGTCGCGGCCTGCGCGCTCAGCATCTGGTAGGTCGGGGCTCAGCAGTTGGGGTGCGCGCGTTCTCAGCAGCGGCCGCTGCGGGCTCAGCAGTGGGCGCGGCGGGATCGAGCACGCGACTGCGGGCCGGGCCTGACTAAGGGAGGCGGGCCGCGACCCGCTTGGATGTCCGACTCATGGATGGAGCTGGGCCGACCGGGTTCTTGGAGCGGCTAGTCGGGGAAGGAAAAAGCGGGGCGACAGCGGGGCTATATGCGTGGCAGCCGCGCGCAAGCGCGGGCCGGCCACGGGACGGGAAATTCACGACGGCGCGTCGGGTGGATGCGCGCAAGCGCGGTGAATCTTGGGTATCGCGCGGCGGAGGGCCGCGCCACGAAAAGACAAACCGGATGCGCGTAATGACAGGCGAGCTGGCGGGGGTAGGGTATGGGTATGGGTTTAGGGATGGGTTAGGGTTCTGGGTCTTGGTTTCCTTCTTCATGGTTTTCAGTCTGTCTTTGTGCTTGTACTTAGGTTAGGGTTGAGGGGGAGGGCTCAAATACCCTTCCCCTTGACTCCGGGTTGTAGGGAGGGGGAGAGGATTGTATCATCATCAGGAAGCGGGGGAGCGGACTTAGAAAGACGGAATCTCTCTCCTCTTCTCTCCTTTTCTTTGGAACGGCTGCATCCAATCTCCTTACAGACGCTTTGATCAATAACTTCCGGTACTTGAGGACGACTTCTGAGGGGGTTGCTCCCTAAAGTTTCCACATCTGGGGGTCTGGCCGGGAAAAATCTTTCGTCAAAGTCTCTCGAAGGTACTCACGGATGCTACCAACAGCCGCTTCTCTTCCTTCCTCCTCCAACGGCTTCCGCGCTACTCCATGGATTTACCCGCATATTAGACTCAACATTGCGGAGGTGGAGCGATTCATCTCACGTTATGAAACAATCGCGGACTCTGAAGGCGTTTTGGATTTTGAGAAGGTGCGCCATGTCGTCCTGTTCATCGAGGACGTGGAAGCGCGTCGGGAAGTGGAGGAGATGGGAGGATACCTGAAACTGGATTGGCCGGAACTGAAGGAGGACATGCTGGCAAGATGGGGGAGGCGCGGTTCTTGCTTTTGGAAGGACGATCTCAAATCATCCGCAGAATGGGGTTATCAGGCAGGCGCGCGCGACGGGACCCAGATGCAAGCAGAGGTGGACCACGCGGAACCGGAGTACTACAGGGCAGAGTATGTTCCGGCCCCACCACCGGCAACCATCTCTTGGGCTAGCGAACTTACAGAGGTGGCAAGGGGCCTCGAGGCCTATCTGGAGAGCATTCAGACCCCCAGCACTTCTAACCGTTGGCGGGCGGGACAAAGGGACCGGACAGCGGATTCAAACGCGGAATTGGTTTCCCCAGGGGGGGCTAAGAACGTGTTAGGGAAGCGGGATTTGATGGAACCGGTGCGGCCTACTGACAGGAAGCGGGCGAGGACAACGGAACGGGAAACTGATGCTCCGTGCGGACTGGGAATTGGCAAGCGGCGGACGGATCTTGCGAAGAAGGTACACGCGGCGGCAGAAGAGATGGACCACACGTTGGAGAATTGCGACCCGAGCCGGACCTCTTTGACGGCGGAGAGCGCGCATTTGGAAAGGGTAGTGGCAGCAACGGAAAGGACGGGCGCGCGTGGAAGTAACGGTGATGGTGGGCGGACAAGACACAAGAGTCGGACGGCAAACCCGATTGATCCGAGGCCGGCAGAGACGGGGTGCGTGCTGGGGAAGCGGGTATTGGCGGGACCGGTTCAGTCTAACGGCGGGAAGCGAGCGAGGACAAAGCAAGAAGAGGATACTCCGCGCGGTTCAAGAGTTGGTGAACCTCGGATAAATCTGATGGGAGGTAGGGGACAAGCGGTGGTGGGAGCAGGTCATGTGTCGGGCAATCGTAACCAAGGCGAGACCCTTTCGACAGCGGAGGAGGCGGACGCCGAACGGGAAAGGGAAGCGCGCCGGGGCAGAGAATCGGACGGATCAGGCACCAACGGCATTGTTTGGAGGAATGCAGGGAGATTGGGTGACGGACGCGACCCTCATGGCATTGGCTGAAGCCATCAGCTGGGGACAGCAGCTAAGTTTGGGGGGGGAACTGGGGGATAGGGCGCGGGCGCGGCAATGGTATATATAAAAAAAAAAAAAAAAAAAAAAAAAAAAAAAAAAAAAAAAAAAAAAAAAAAAAAAAAAAAAAAAAAAAAGAAGAAATCTTTCACCTTTTCTATCATTTCTCACTCGTCACTTTTTTTTTCTTATTTCCTCATTTTTCGGGCGCGGCGCGGATTTTCTCAACCTCGCGGCTTAGTTCTCACTCAGGCGCGGACCCGGCTCTCATTCTCGCCTTCACAATGCGCGCGGCGCGGCTTTTTCTCGGTAAAACAAATTCGCGCTTGAGACGTGTATTTCTCTCAATGAATAGGGAACGCGGTACAACAAAAGAAAGCGGATAAAAGAGGAAAGGGAAAAAGAAAAGGGGAAGAGGGGACGAGGCCGAGGCGCTTAAGCCATCTTCATCATTTCCTCCATTTCCGCCCTCGACGACGCCAGTAGAGCCCGGAATGACGCCAAGAGTTCACACCGGGATTCCGAGGATTGGGCTCCGGGAGTTGCAAGGTATTGGCGGAGCATCGTAGTCAACCTTTCCGCGAAAACTTCGAAGCTGGCTGCCGGGAGCGCCATCACGACCGGAATCTCCGGGATCTCGGGAGAGTCGGTGGGAGGAGGGGCTGGTGCGGATGGGCGCTCAGGGGATCCAACGGGAGAGTCCAGTCCGATAGGAGGCGATGACGAGATGACCACCGGCGACGCGGGCGGAGGAGTAGGGCCTCGCGGAGTCGGAGCAGCGGGCGGAGGAGTAGGGCCTCGTGGAGTCGGAGCAGCGGGCGGAGGAGTGGGGCCTCGCGGAGTCGGAGGAGCCGGAGCAGGGGGTGGAGGAGGAGCCGGGGCCGGAGCAGCGCGTTGCCTAAGGATTTCGTCGATTCGCGGGTCCCTTGCGCCTTGCGTAACCCGGACGCGATCCGCCCAAAATCGCAATGCCCTCCAATAAGCCGCAAAGTCCGGATAGTCATCCTTACGCGGTGGTCCCGCGCGGCGAAGCGGAGAAGAGGAGTCGCGGTTGGAGTGCGGACAAGGACGGCGGGGAGGTGATCCGGGTGGAGTCCACGACTCCTCCGAGATAGCGTCGTCATCCGAAACCACAAACGGGTCCTGATGAGCCCGCTTGCGCGGCCGAGGACAAGAGCCGGATTGGTTGGGGCCACGGGGTATACCCTCGCTAAGCAAGCAGCGGCGGTGTCTGCGGCGGCACGCGGAGCAGGCGCGGCGGCCGGACCCAATAGAGCATTCAAGCCTGTTTTGGGCGCAGAAGTCGCAGCGGACCATGATGACGATGGAGTGGAGGGAGGGATGCGGAGCGGAGTTTAGAGTTGGTAGAGGGGGTAGGGCGCGAAGGACGGCAGAGGTGACAATGGGGAGGATCTCTGGGGACAGAACTCAAGTTGGGGGGGGATGTGGTGTCAATATATAGCCTCGGATCGGGAACTGCGTCGCGGCCTGCGCGCTCAGCATCTGGTAGGTCGGGGCTCAGCAGTTGGGGTGCACGCGTTCTCAGCAGCGGCCGCTGCGGGCTCAGCAGTGGGCGCGGCGGGATCGAGCACGCGACTGCGGGCCGGGCCTGACTAAGGGAGGCGGGCTGCGACCCGCTTGGATGTCCGACTCATGGATGGAGCTGGGCCGACCGGGTTCTCGGAGCGGCTAGTCGGGGAAGGAAAAAGCGGGGCGACAGCGGGGCTATATGCGTGGCAGCGGCGCGCAAGCGCGGGCCGGCCACGGGACGGGAAATTCACGACGGCGCGTCGGGTGGATGCGCGCAAGCGCGGTGAATCTTGGGTATCGCGCGGCGGAGGGCCGCGCCACGAAAAGACGAACCGGATGCGCGTAATGACAGGCGAGCTGGCGGGGGTAGGGTATGGGTATGGGTTTAGGGATGGGTTAGGGTTCTGGGTCTAGGTTTCCTTCTTCATGGTTGTCAGTCTGTCTTTGTGCTTGTAATTAGGTTAGGGTTGAGGGGGAGGGCTCAAATACCCTTCCCCTCGACTCCGGGTTGTAGGGAGGGGGAGAGGATTGTATCATCATCAGGAAGCGGGGGAGCGGACTTAGAAAGACGGAATCTCTCTCCTCTTCTCTCCTTTTCTTTGGAACGGCTGCATCCAATCTCCTTACAGACGCTTTGATCAATAACTTCCGGTAATCGAGGACGACTTCTGAGGGGGTTGCTCCCTAAAGTTTCCACACCGCACGGGTTCCTCTGGGAAGAGATCCATATGATGGGGCTCTACCTGTTGCACGGGTGTTGCGCCTATTTTGATACATAGCACCAAAGAAATGCATAAGTCTTGTGTCGAAACTTTAAAAAAGGACTTTGAAAATATAAAAATAATATTTTTGGTGTGTTTTATATTTTTTTATAATTTTTTAATATATATTTTGACTTACTTAGAGTTAAATTCAAGGGTACCAACACTTGTTTGGGATCACAACTATGCTTGTAGGGTATTCCAAGGGGGTCTGAGTGAGTTCCAATCAGATCATGGGATAAATCCAAGGGTAAGTCCAATGGTACACTGTCTGGGACATCCTCTAGGAGGTCCTGGTCAATGAGATCACCAAAAACAAAATCCACTGAGATGGATAAAAACAAAAAAATATAAGTTTAATATTCTTCTGTATTTTTATGTGTTCAAATGATGTTTTTAGAAAAAAAAATCACTTTTATTAATTTTGGATTTTTCTTTATCTTCAGGGTTATTTAGTTTATAAATATAAAGCTTCTTTTGATAAATCTTCCACTCCTTATGTTGCCTTAATAAAGAATTGAAATTGATAATTCTTTCAAGCTCAAGTTCTTTGTCCTTTATAACCTGCTGTTTATAATTAAGAAATTTCTCCTGTTTTTGATCAGGAGTTATAATAACAGGGACAAAGTTACAGAGTTTTTCTTCTTTTTTCTTTTTAAGAAGGTTTAAATAATAATTGATCAATTCTCCGTTGGTCTTAAGATTCACCAGAGAAACAACTGATAAAAAATATATGTTATAAGTATTTTAACTTATTTTTTTAAAAATAAATAGACTGGTACAAGGAATAAATAATTAAGAATTAATTATTCAAGAATATTTCCTGGCCAGACCCCCAGTTGTCAGCTCTCTGATACCAGGAACCTTGAATTCCTTTAGCTACAGAGAGTGATAAAAATGCTGGAATAATAATAATAATTATTACTCCAATAATAAACACTTCGAAGCTCAAATAAATGATATAATAAGAGAAGTTTCAAGGTTTAATTGGTTTGGTAATAAATGGTTTTCAATATAATATAAAAGAGGGTCCACAGTATTATACTACTGGGGATCTTTACAGACTAGCAACCTCTCTTCAAGGGGCCTCCTTAGGCAGTTTAAGAACATTGGAATAAAGATGGTTGCCTTAGAAAGGACTTATTCCACTAATGGCTGGGCTTAACAGCACAAATGGCCAAGACAGGAAGTATAAAACTCACTCTGAGCACTTTAACACAAAAATCCTGGAATAATTGGAAGGGTTTCAGAGCAGATGGGGTAGATTGCTTGACTAAACTTCAATGGTTGATTGGTTAATAAGGGTAAATAATACTACTACAGACTAAGTCATAAATCACTTTCTTATCTTCATATAAGCACTTGATCAAAAATGACATGGTTTCTGATTGATAATAAATAATTCCTGGTAAACTGATGATGGAATAATGGATCCAAAGAGGTCTGTATAAATACCTTTTTGGGGTGATTTTGATCTTCTCAGGGCACGTAGAGAGGGTTCTGATTGTGGGCTGAGGATGGCAAGCCAGTCAGGGAAAGATTAGCACGTCCACTTGGTGCTGGCAATCAGCTGTCCTTAGATCTTCTCGATTTCTGTACTATTTTAGCCACAGGATCTGTTAATCTGTTATGGCTTAAATTTTATCATTCTGCACTCATCCTTTATTTGTACTGCTGATATTGCTTTAAAGCGGTCGGATGTGGATTTTTACTAATTTTCCATCATCTTCTGATCATGTAGATAATTTGTAATAATTTTTATGAACACTCCTTGTAGTGTTTTGTGGTCTTCAAAGATCAGGTTCAGTGATTTACGTGATAATCCTGAACCTTTGATTTATTATTAAAAAATGTTTTAAACTTAATTTTCATTAATTTTATTTAATTTTTGATCTTTTTAGAGCATTAGTAATGCATATTTCAGTTTGTTACATATACTATGCAACCCTGACTAGGCTGTAGCTCTTCTGAGCGGTACCTGGTTGTCAGATTAGTCACGACTGATCCAGACGTGGGGATCAGTTATTACAGATGCGCCCGGGGTAGGATCCATTGTGTGAGTGGCAGAATCAGCTGCGCGCGGGTCTCTAGTACGCGAGAATCTACTCCTACTACTACGTAGGGATATGTAATGATGCGGGGCTGCGCCCGGGAATTGTAACATAAGACATTTCTGCGTGTAACTCCTAAACTATACAAAACACCTCAATTCTGAGTGAATTTTAGGTGTAAACCCTATATGTGACAATATGTGTGAAATATTAGAATGGCCAAAAAGTGCCATACTGGTGTTGTAATTTTTAGTACTTTTCTTTTTAATGATTTTAAAAATATAAGGACTTGAATATCAAGGGTGGGGTCAGTGAGTGACCCTACCTAATTTTGGGTGAGGAATCCATTTCTGTAATAATATTTATGGATCTCTCACTCCTTCTTTTGTTAATTGAGATATTCTTATTTTTCATAGATTTGTGTTACTATTTGACAGTTTCCTCTGTACATAGTAGCAAGCTGACAGGTCGGAGGACCCGCCCAACTTGTTTGTAGTGAATCTGGACGACAGCAACCAAGTCAAGCGTTGGGATTTTTGGTTGAGCTCGGATGGCCTGAAGGATGGCGGCAATGTTGGCAGGTGAGAAGGAAGTCTTGTCCTTGCAGCTGCTGGAGGAAGTGCTGGGATTGGTGGGGGTGGAATCCCCAGTAGAGGGAATTGACATCTTGGGCTCTGCCGTGCGGAACGATCTACCCAATTGCATTGACACGTTGTTGGTAGGGGCGTCCTTGAAATAGGACAGGTTGCGTAGCTAGCAGAAGATGT
Organism: Puccinia polysora; assembly: GCA_025617555.3. Classification (NCBI taxonomy): domain Eukaryota; kingdom Fungi; phylum Basidiomycota; class Pucciniomycetes; order Pucciniales; family Pucciniaceae; genus Puccinia; species Puccinia polysora. The sequence goes on along the minus strand of CM062616.1, from coordinate 40,818,760 downwards.
AGTAGGCGAGAATAGATAGGCTACCAGCTGAGGACTGGAGGCAAGCACAGGCTCATAACCTTTTAGGAAGTATGGAAGGAATAAGATAGTATGTATTTCCCCCAAGGATTCCATCTTCAAGGTTGGCAGATTGGGTGGCCTTATATAAACTATTTAAAAACATATTCTGGAAATATGCATATGTGTTTGTGGAGTTATTGTTCTAGTAAGTTCTATATGCATATCCCTAAAAGTATAATAGTCTTGTATATGTATATTCCTAATAAATATATCTCAATGTTTTTTTTTTAATTTATTTTTTTTTCTGAGTGTCCGCTTTTTTTCCCTCCATGTGAAAATACATTTATCTGCTTTTTGAATATAATTTTGTTTTATGTTGTGCGCTTTTGTTTTCAACCCATGTGAATTTACATATTTCTGCATGTATTTACTTATACATAAGGTTGGGTCTGCTTTGTAGAAGGGGGAAGTAACCAACAGGAACAACTTCAGTGTAACATCAACGAGCTGCAAGGTATGTAACAGAAAACAGTGTAACAGGGGGGATGTAATCAGGGAGAAAACCTTCAGTACAATATAAATTAGCTGAAAGATAGGTTACAGATAACAGTGTTACAGGGTGATGTAACCAAGGATATCACCTTCAGTGCAACATCAAACAGCTTGGGTGTGATCTGCTCTGCATAAATACCACCTGCTATTGCATTTCCTCATCTTGACACACCACAAGCTACATTTTTTATATCCTTGATTCCTCTGCATAAAACAAACATGAGTCATTTTCCAAACCTACATAGAAGAAACTCTTCAGTTCCTTTCATGGTACTTCATAATGAATCAAACCACTCACATCCTGATCAAATTCTTCACAATTCTCATTAACATCACTTGAGAAGTCCCACCACATATGATCATCCTGATCTTAATCATTGATTATTTCTCAACCCCCAAATCATGAGTTTGTTATAGTTGGATCACCATCCAGACACTATTCTGTTTCCAATCATGCTCTCAGTAGTGGATTCATCATCCATCTCATCAGTTTAATGGCCAACCTGTTCCATACAAAATCCAGATATAGTAACAAAGGTTTGAAAATCAAAAACCATGAATGGAATATTTGGATTGACAATGGGAAGAAAAAAAAATACAGAGTTCCAGGAAGAGGTCTGCCTCATACTTGCATCTTGGTAATTGCTTACCATGATTGCAAACCAAGAACATCTGAATAAATTTGCATACTTGTTTGTGCAGAGCTACTTGATCAATGCACACAACCAAAAAAATTTCAAGCAATTAAAAGACACATGATACCTGTCCCATGTGTTACTTTGAAAATGAAAGAAGCTTGCATCAATGATGGAAGATGCAAGGAGAAATACCCCAAAGTCTTCTATCCTGAAAGAATTGTAGTTGAAAGCAGTTTTCCAATATATAGAAGATTCCAGAATGGACCTACCATTTCACTGAGGAGGAATCATACAAACTTCCTCATTGATAATTTGTGGGTTGTTACTTAAAACCCTTACCTTTTGGCAAAGCACCAATGCTGCATAAATGTGAAGATATGTGAAGATATCTTGGCTGTTCAATAGATCTACAAATGCATTTTTAAGGTCCATGATTCTATTAATTTTGATGTTGGGGAAGACTTGGATGAAAAAGACTATGTTAGGGATTAAAGATGGGAAGCTCCTACAGAGGCATGTTGGAGAGTTTGTTCATTCAAATTGTTTTCTATCCCACCTTCATTGCCAGTAAAAACAGTTATTTCCAGTATAGAAGACACCAGAATGGACCAATTCTTTCACTGAGAAGGAATCATAAAAACATTTTCATTCATGAATCCTTTGGGGTTCCTCACAATCCTTAGATTTTTACAAATTACCAATGCCAAATCAATGCAGAGATATGTGGAGGAATCATGGCTGTTAAATAGCTCTACAAGCAAATTCATAAGGTCTATGCTATTCTTACTGTTTATTTTGATGCAAATTTGGATTAAATAGACTAATTTAGGGATACACATGATTAGTAGCTCCTCCAGAGAAACATATCAGGGTTTTTAATTCAAAGATTTTTCTACTTCAACTTCTGTTTTAAGGCTGAATAGCCATCTTCCTGTCCAAAAAAAGGTTTTATTTGAACCAGATGAAGTCATGAATGAAGCTATTCCACGATCAAAAAAAGTAAAAAATATTCTTAAACAATAATTTAAAATAAATGCAACTGATAGTTTTGCAAGTACTATGTAATATTTAGAATTTTCATCATATTTCACATTTCATCCACTTAGAAGAAATTTTAGGCACTCTCAGATTGGTTATTGAATCAGCATCATTTATACAATCCACCCTGCAGATTTAGAAAGTTAGGTTCTCAGATTTTTTTTGAATAATTCTGTTGGTGATAATTCATTCAATAACCTAAAGAAATTGAGAAGAGTTTCTTATGTTTTTTTAGAGATAAATCTTTTTCCAAGATTTAAATAAAGAAAAATCATCATATAGAAGCAAAAATGCAAAAAAATGATGAGGAGATTCACTTTCTCAAGCGAAGAAAGTTGTTTAGAATTTTATTGGCACTTTTCCTGCCAGAAATCCCACTTTTACCATGGAATTCATGCTTCAATTTCATGGTTGAAGCTTTAACTCATTCTGGGATCAAAGATCAAAGGGTGCTCAAAAAAAATTCTTCAGATGAATCTACTCAATTATATTCCAAAAACACAGAACAAAAATTGAAATCACCTTTCCTGAGTATCCAAAGCTTGATAAAAAATCAGAGGTTAATAGAATAAACGGGAATTGAATGCTTGAATAAGAAAAAATGCTGCTATAAATGAACCAGATTTTCAAAGATCTATCTTCTCAATAATAGAAGCAGGAATATATTTGAGCTCATATTAAATTAATGCAATTGCTCTCAGCCCTCTTGATTATTAATAAATGATCCTGGTGGGTGAGATGAAGCACCTATGACTCATAGTGGTAATCTTGAGTTGGTTGACAGACTCCTTCAAGACCTAATTGTCTGTGATTTAACTTTTTGAGGATAATTAAGATTTTGTGGAGGTGACTTTGGGCAAAATATACCTGTTTCTTAAAAGGGTACACATCCTCAAATAGTTTGAAAAAGTTTGGGGAATTCTTCCTTCTGGATTCATTTTCAAGTTTTCCACCTCAATTCAAATATATGTGTTGCAGGCAATCCCATATATAAATTTATTTATACTTCATTTTGGGAATTTTATTCAGTTTATACAAGAATTAATTATAATAATTATGCTTCCACACATCTTTATTAATTCAAAAGATGAAGATCATGATTAAGAAATTTTAATCAATATTTTCTTCCCAAAATTGAAAAATCATTTTCTCAATACCAGTTAACTGATTGTTTGTTTTATTCTAGGTTGAAAGAATACCTAAGCATACAAGATCAAGTCATCACTGCTTAATTAACTGCCTAGGGATGAGGAGTATAATATAAGGAATATTCACTCAAGCCATGGTTCTTTTTGTAAAGTTTTGTGGCTAAAAGGACGGTGTTTAGTTTCAGTTGGATGAGAAGACGTGGAAGGAGAACACATCAATAACAGTCTAGAAATACCTAAAAGGACCAGTCAGACACTGGATCAGGTGCAGCAGCATGACAATGTTGAAAAAGGAAGAACAGCAGGAGTAGAAGACTTGTCAAGACTCAGATTTGTGAAGTCAATGATTTGGAGAAACACAGGTTCAGGCGGATTCTTTGTGAGTCGAGTCAGAATAAAAAAAAAATATCAGGCAAAAAAATTTGAGAATGAGACATAAGAGACATGAGGAGACCAAAAGGAACATACCAGACTCAGAAACCTGGGGTCAGTGGTGAAAGCTCATGGTTGCACAAAGGAAGCTTTTCCACAGGATCTGGGTTGGGGTTGCTACTTATACCAGGCGGGCGTGTTGGGATTGTTGGAGTTGGAGTATCTGCAGCCTCTTTGCGGATTCAGATAGTTTTTCAGCGGAGGGGTGGGGTGAGCTGTTTAGTATGGTCAGAAACAGTATTTATAGAGAAGAAAACAGTATTAAAAGATAAATAAAACATTATGGGAGAAGGGTGAAAGGATAATTTTAGCATATAAGTTGTGCTTGGAATTCAAAATCCTCCCTTGCTCAAATTATGCTTCAATCTTCAGGCTCTTTAGAGCTTGTTGTAGCATAATCCTGGCCACGGGTTTAGTGAGAAATTTGGCCAAGTTCCTCTTTGAGGGTACCTTCTGTAGTTTGATCTCTCCTTTGAGCAGCTCACTCTGAATGAAGTGAAACCTCAGCTCCATTTGCTTTGTGTGGAATCTTGAGTGATTGGTTTGGTTGAGTGCCAATTTGATGGCACCTTTGTTGTCATCAAAGATTGTGGTTGGTCTTCTTTCTTTGTCAGGGGCTATGTCCATGAGAAGAGATTCTATTGATTTTACCTCCTTGAAGGCGTCCCCCAGGGCTTTGTATTCCGCCTCTGTGGTTGACAGGGACAACGTTGGCTGCTTCTTGCATTTCCAAACAACCACACACCCAAGCCACTGTATCACCAGGCCCAATATCAAATGGCGCGTGCTTGGGCACGTGGCCCAGTTGGTTTTTACATACTTCAGCATGGGAGCAGATGAGTCACCATCAAAGATGAGGCCAGTCGTGCTTGTGTGCTGGAGGTAGTTGAGGACATGTAGCGCTGCTTTGTAGTGGTAGAGGTTGGGTTTGGCAAGAAATTGGGCCAGGTAGTTCATAGCAAAGGTGATTTTGGGATGATTGCTCACGCTGATGTGGTTGAGCTCCCCAACAATTTTCATATAGTTGACTCCTGAGGCCAAAATTTCTTTGTGATCTTCCTTGCTGGATGGATACAACTTGCCATTGGGCTTGAAGGCCGTGGAGTGCGTCTTATGAGTTGGAAGCAGGTATTGCGTACATAGATTCTTGATGTAGGTTTGTTGGTGGATATTGAAGCCATTGGCGAGATGTTCTACATTCATCCCTAGCAGGAGAGATGCTTGGCCAAGGTCCTTGATCTTGAAGCAGGATGAGATAAGTTGGACCAACTGGTTGGGGTTGTCACTGAAGATGGCAATGTCATCAACATGTACATATAGGTATGTGGTTTTGGACCAGAAGATGCAGCAATCTGCTTTGCATCAATTGAAGCCTGCCTAAACAAGCCACTTGCACAGGGTCTTTTACCAGGCAAGGGGAGCTTTCTTGAGGCCATAGAGAGCCTTTTTTAGCCAAAGAACCTTTCCTGGAAAAAAGTGGATGTTGCTTGGAGAGTCAATATACACCTCTTCTTGGAGAGGAGCATTGAGGAAGGCATCTTTGATTTCTATTTGTTGAAAGCGCAGTTTCTTAGCCGCAGCTAGAGAAATCAGCAGTCGTAATGAGGTCTTGTCTCCAGTAGGTGCAAAAATTTCAAAGTATTTCAGCCCATATTGTTGGTTAAATCCCTGCACGCAGAGGCGGGATTTGAATTTGATAATTTGATTCTGGTCTTTGCGATTAGTTCTAAAGACCCACACACATTTGAGGGGAAGTTTTTGAGGCGGGAGCAAGGTTTCCTCCCAAAAATCAAAGCTGATTAGTTGGTTTACTCCGTCCTCATAGCTTCAATCCATTCTTTGCGGTATTTTGATTGGAGGGCCTCCTGCAAAATTTTAGGATCCATGTAGGAGTGGTCAACAATCAGGTAGACAGCTGGCAGGCCTAATTTTGAACCAATCCTGCGGGTTTGGATGATGTTGTTGGATGTGAGTTTATCCAGAGAGGGAGCGGCCAATGGGGCAGTGTGATCAGCAATAATGGCTTCGGTTGACAAGTCAGAGGAATTGGAGCCGCAAGTGATTTAATGAGTGATTGGGATAGGAGGTAATGAAATCAAATCAGAAGGATTAAGGAGGTCAGTTTCCTTGACAGAAGAATTGAGGGAAGGAAAGAGAGATTCATTGAAGGTAGCATTTCCAGATATGAAGATTTTTGAGGAGTCCATATCCAATAGGCAAAATGACAAGAAGTCATTGGAATACCCAAGCATAACTGCATTTTTGGAGGTGGGTTGGAATTTGAAGACCCGATTAGTTTTGGGAATCAAAGCGTAGGCAGCGCAGCCAAAGGACCTGGGGAAATTTTAGTTGAACTTTTGGCTGTGCCACAGTTGGTAGGGTACGACGTTACCTTGTGTTTTGGAGGGGAGAAAGTTGAGCAGATGGGTGGCAGTGTTGATGGCTTCATCCCAATACCTAGGGGGTAAGTTTCTCTGGTTTAGGAGGCAACAAGCCCTCTCAAGGATTAGTTGATAAGATCTTTCTGCCATCCCATTCTGTTTTGGGGTATAGGCAGGGGCAAAGTTCTGGATGATGCCTTTTTTGGTGCAGTAGTCCCTGAGTTCTGAAGATATGAATTCCATGCAATTGTCTGAGATGAGTTTCTTGACAATTTTACCAGTCTGCCATTCAGCTCAACTTATGTAGTCTTTGATGGCTATGGTTGCCTAATTTTTTTGCTTCAGTAGGACAACAGTTCTGTGACCAGAGTGCTGGTTGGTGAGTGATAGAAAGTAATTGAATCCCAAGTTTGAAGTGATTGAGATGGGTCCAACTAATTCAATTGAATAGCCTCCGACATCTCAGAAACTGGTTTAAAGTGGTGATTGAATGGTGTTGCTGTTCCCTTACAGGTGGGGCATATATTGCAGGACAATGGATTTGAGGTGTCCAACAGGTTCAGAGTCTTGAGGGCAAGGGGCCTGGGATGTCCCTATTGGGTGTGCCAGGTGTTCATTGACTCCTTGAGCAGCACTTTGGGTTGATGGCTTACTGAGAATCTGGTGCCACACAGTTCTGTGAGATGGTTTGAAGTGGTGCCAATGAATTGGATATTGTTGCACGTCACCTCAAAGTCAGAGAAGTCAACTTTATTGAAAACCTTCTTCTTTGCCTTGAGTTGCATGAGAGATATGAGACAACAGTTGATGGTAGGAATTAGGAGAAAATTCCTCAGCTTGATCATGGCTTGGAGGTGATTTATCAATCTGGCCAATCTGACATGAGTAGCAGTGAGGGAGTTTTCAGGCAAGCCAGCTCCAACTTCCATTCTCACAGGTGACACATTGAAGAGGAATTTGGGGTTGTTCACAATATGATGGCTAGCTCCCAAATTGAGGACAGGCAGTTGAGAGAAATCTGGTCTAGGCTTCAGGTTGATTTGCAAGTTGAGGTGAAGCTCAGTGTGTTGGCTTTGAGAATCACCAGTGAAGGTTTTGGACTTGTCTGCAGTAGTATGTAGATTGGAGTTTGGTCTCTTGTTCCAGTTGGGTCTCAAGTGAGGAAGAAGGAACCAGAATTTGTCTTCTGAGTGTTCCGCAAGAGAGTTGTGATGATTTTTGGAGCAAGGGTTTTTTTTTCTTTCTCTGTGTTGATTTGAGGAGAGATGTGGAGGGACTCAATTCAGACAGTGGATTGTTGTTCCCAGCTTGAGAAGATTCCAGGTGCATGACCTCTTGAAGTTTGTTGAGAATTTTGGTGGGGTTTCTCAGTAGCTTGTCATTTAGGATGATGGTATCCACTATGTGAAAGAAGGAACTGGGGAGTTTGGCGAAAATTGTATAGCTGAGAATTTCTGACGGAACATCAAGACAGACAACAGCCAATTTGATCATCAACTTTTGGAAATCCTTGATGTACACATTTAGGTTGCCTTTGTATTGGGATTGGATGAAATTCAGCCAAATCCTACTTCCATTGTTGGATAATTGGGAGGCATATCTTGCTTGGATAGCTATCCAGATTTTGTGGGGATTGCCATCATTGTTGGAGTTGAAAAAAGCTTCAAAGGCTGAGTCACCCAGGTGTTGGATGAGAATGTTGGCCGCTTTGTAGAGCTTCTTCTTTTGAGGGGCAGAGATAGGAACAGGGGGGGGGTTCAACCATTAGTTTGAGGAGTCTTTTTATTCAAAGGTAGCTTCTTATCCAAATGTACCAAGCTGGAAAATTTGAGTTGTTGAAAAGGGGAATTTTCAATTTGGATTGTGAGTTGTCTTTGGTCTCAGAAATTTTCAGTTTTCTGCTGGTCCTTGAAGATGATTGGGACTGTAAATATGTAAAGTTTTGTGGCTAAAAGGATGGTGTTCAATTTCAGTTGGATGAGAAGACATGGAAAGAGAAAACATCAATAACAGTCTAGAAATACCTAAAAGGACCAGTCAGACACTGGACCAGGTGCAGCAGCATGACAATTTTGAAAAAGGAAAAACTGCAGGAGTAGCAGACTTGTCAAGACTCAGATTGGTGAAGTCAATGATTTGGAGGAACACAGGTTCAGGCAGATTCTTTGTGAGTCAAGTCAGAATAAAAAAAACATCAGGAAAAAAACTTGAGAATTAGACATGAGAGACATGAAGAGACCAAAAGGAACATACCGGACTCAGAAAACTGGGGTCAGTGGTGCAAGCTCATGGTTGCAAAAAGGAAGCTTTTCCCCAGGATCTGAGTTGGGGTTGCTAATTATACCAGGCGGGAGTGTTGGGATTGTTGGAGTTGGAGTATCTGCAGCCTCTTTGCGGATTCAGATAGGTTTTCAGCAGAGGGGTGGGGTGAGCTGTTTAGTATGGTCAGAAACAGTACTGATAGAGAAGAAAACAGTATCAAAAGAGAAAGAAAACAATATGGGAGAAGGATGGAAGGATAATTTTAGAATATAAGTTCTGCTGGGAATTCAACACTCTTAAGGGAAAAACTCAAAATTTACACCAACAAGATCCTCCTAATTCATTATTTCTTCCAGAATTTTGTCCTCATAACTAAAAAATCACAAGTTCATCAAATTCAGAATATTAGTCTTTATCTTCAAGATCAAGCATCCAACCATGGACAGTTATATTGTGAATTTTCAAGTTTTTGATCCAAAAGTTCAATGTGGGTAGTGGTTGAAGTGAAAACTGAAAAGCCTATCTAATTTTAAACTGAAAACTTAGTTTTCCATGAGGTATGGAATTTTATTCAAAAAAGAAATTAAACTCCAATATTTCCATGATATATAATTTTTTTGAATTGCTTATCCATCAAAATACTTTAGAAAAATTTCATGTCATCATTTTTTTTAATCCATCTCCCAAATTTTTCACCTGATTAAAATTATCTCAAATCTGTCTTATTGTTCATGTCAATTTTTCATATTAATTTTTTTAAAATGGGGTGTTCAAATCTATCAATAACTGAAATCACATACCAAAATTTTGATGTTATATACTTTGTTTTACTTGCTTACTGGTTGAAAAAATGGAAAAATTCTTCACATAATTCTTTTTTATCAATTCCCATAATTTCCCAGTTGATCAAAATTTTTCATTATTCAAAAAATATCACATCTGTTCACGTAAATTTAATTTTATTTCATCAATTCCCAAAATTTGAGGGCAAAATACTAGCACTTGCACATGGATTGCAGCCTTACCCAATCTGGCCATGTAAAGTTTCACAGTTCCAGTGATGGTACTGGAGTTTCTTTGGATAATGACCTTAGCTGCCATAGGATTAGCCAAGCTTTGAGAAACAATTCTTGGATCAGCATTGGAAATAATTTCCAAGAGAGTGATGATTGCTAAAAAATGAAAAAGCATCTTGAATAAATGATGGCAGATGGAAGAAGAAATACAAAAAAGAATTTTGTCCTGAAAAAATTTTCAGTAAAAAATTAATTTCAAATATAGAAGACCCCACATTGAACCTATCATTTCACTGAAGAGGAATCATACAAAGTTTTTATTTGATAATTACTGTGGGGTGCCTTAAAATCTGGAACTTTTGGTAAATTAACAATTTCACTTAAATGTGGAGATATGTGCAGGTATCTTAGCTTTTGAATACCTCAAAAAATTCCTTCATAAGGGTTATGATTTTTTTATGGTTGGTTTTGTTGCAGATTTGGACTAAATAGACTATTTTAAGGATTCAAGATGGGTATCTCCTCCAGGGGCATGTTGGAGAGATTTTTCATTAAATTTTTTTGATATTTCACCCTCAATTTTAAGGCTCCATATTCATCTTCCTGGAAAACAACATTTTCTTATTGTACCAGATGAAGCCTTGGATGAATTTCATCAAATTTAAACATGAGTAAAAAATACTCTTACAAAACATTTCAAAATAATTTAAATTGATAGTTTATCTTACTGGCTAACAACAGTTTTTTTTTGGGGGGCCAGATGAAGGCCTGGATGAATTTTGTCAAAGTTAAGCACAATTAAAAAATGCTCTTACACAATATTTCAAAATAATTGCAATATGGTTTTGGAATTACAATGGAATAACCAGGCTTTTCATGATACTTCAAATTCCATCAACTCAGAAAAGAATTCAATATTTTATTAAAAAACTTACAAAACCAATATATTGGTACCAGTTACCTGATTGATTGTGTTATTCTAGGCTTCAAGAATACCTATGAATACAAGATTAATTAATTACTGCTGAATTCACTTCCTGTGAATGAGAAAGATAATATAATGAATATTCAATAAAGCCATTGTTCTCTTGAGGAAAACACTTAAAATTTATACCAACAACAGTTCCTCAATTGATTATTCCTTCCAAAAAATTCCCCTCAGAACTCAAAATTCACAACTTCAGAAAATTTCAAATATAAATCTTTATATGCAAGATCAAGCTTTCACCAATGAGCAGTCATATGTTGATTTTTTTTATCCAGAAGTTCCACATGGGTAGTGGTTGAAAATAAAACTAAAATCATCATTTCATTTGAAACTGATAATATGCTTAACCATGAGTAATCAAATGATATCCAGCACTGAAATTACACGCCAAGATATCCATGATATATAATTTGTTTTAATTCCTTATATTTTTGAAATAATTGAAAAAACTTTCATGTAATTATTATTTTTTCTCTGTTTCCCAAGTTTTTCACTTGATTAAAAGTATTTGACCAAAAATCTCATTTTTTGTGTAATTGAATGTTTTAACATGAGGTGTTCACTTGTATGCATCACTAAAACCAAATAACAATATTTCATTGATATATACTTTGTTTTACTTCCTTATCTGTTGAAATAATTGTAAAATTGTTAATTTCATTATATTTTATTATTTAAAAAATATCAAATCTTTACATGTTGATTTCTTTTTATTTAATCCATTCCCCAAATTTTGGGGAATAAGATTTCAAATCTTCTACTGAGTATCTCCCGCCAACACAGTAACCTGCGCAACCCCGGGCTAACTCGAACGCACCCGGTTCAACTGATCATCTCAATCTCACTGGGAAAACGGTCTCTTGGGGGTCTTCTCGTCAAATCTTCTACTTACTCTTTTCTTCTTTCTGATATTCTCATTCTCCTTTATCAACATCTCTTTTCTTCCTTTCTACTTTCCTATTCTCTCTTGCTGTTGTTTCTGTTTCTCATCCTCAAGTTTGTCACAACCTCAACTTCGCCAAATTGGTCAACCACTCAACCAATACCTCAACCAGTCCTGATTCAATTCACTCCTCCAGGCTCACTCTTTTGACTTTCTGGTAAAATTTCATTCAATTATGTTCATGCTCTAAATTGCTTTTCAGTCTCACCTTTGGTTTCACCTTGTGCTTCAACTCACGTGTTTGCTGTTGTTCAGAATGTTCCTAGTCCCTCCAATATGATTACTTTTAACACTTTTCTTCCATTCAATTCACACGGTTAAAAGCCAAATCGCATGACTAACTAACATTTCAATAGTATGGAGGGACCTGGCACTATGGACGGCTTTCAACAAATCATGCTCAAGGCTGCTCTTGAAGCCGTCCCAAATCTGAAAGACAAAAATGACTCAATTTGGAAAGACAAGATTACAATCCTGCTCAAACTCAAAGGAACCAAACAAATCCTTGAAGATGACACCAAAACTATTAGCCCCACAGACAATCTTGAAACTAGAGTCATCATTCTTTCCAAAATTGACACCATCACGCACAACAACGTTGTTAACTCTGACAATATCAACTCAGCTAAAGGCTTATGGAAAAAAATCAAGGAAAGATTTGCCTCCTCTCAAACCGCAAATTGAGCTTGAGTCTTTAATGACTTCCTATATTATACTTTCAGACCCAAAGAAATCACCTCCTTCATAACCAAAATCAAAATTTCTCTCAAGAAAATTCTTGATGTCGGCATCAAACTTCCTTTGGATATTTTAGCTTACCTGGTTCTTTTCAAATTCCCACACTCACTTCATACGCTTTTTCAGCAAATCATGCACTCAGATAAGTAAATATTGGTTGATCTAGCTCTAAATCATTTGACGCAGCTGGACAATAAATCCAAATAAAAACTCACCAAGAATCCCATCAGAGAAACTGCACTCATAACCAAAAGCTCCAAAACCCCAGCCTCTAAACCTCAACAATGTCAACAAGGATACCATAATCCCAACAAAACTGACCATCCCAAAGAACAATTCTGGCACAAGCACGAGCACCTAGCTCTGGACTGGTGGAAAGAAGCCCAGTCCAAATGAAGAGCTCAGAAGAAATCCAAAGCCAACAAAGTTGCCCATTATAATGCTCTTTTGACCACTTGGATCAACAAGGTGAACGCTGACCACTGCATCATCATTGACTCTGGGGCATTGTGCCACATGTTCAACTGCACTCAATACTTCACATCTTTACAAAAATGCAACGGTGAACACATAAGTACTGGGAAAGATGGAGAAAATCTCCCTATCAAAGGAAAAGGCAAAGTGGTTCTTGCCTGGAGAAACTCCCTCATTTGACTTCCAAACTTCCTCTTTGTTCCCAATCTTGTTATCAACCTCATCAGTCCTGGAATTCTGGTGTCCAAAAAACAATTTTTGGTTCCTGCCTGTGGTAACTCCTTCAAGGTTTTCCATAACGGAACACTTCCTTTCAAAGGTTTCATTTGAGAAAATCTCTTTGCTCTCAACCTCCCCCATTTCATTGGAAACAACTCCAAAATCAGCTATCTCACATGGAAAACTATTGATCACAACAAGCTCCTTTATCTCCATCAATCACTTGGTCATGCCAGTCCTCACCAATTGAAAAATATCTATCCAGAAATTGCTCACTCCTTGATAGACAACTTTCAATGCTCTGATTGCTTTTTCTCAAAAATTACAAAAGCACCTTTCAACAACAAGGCCAGCCATGCCTCCAAACCCTTTGAAAAGCTCCATATCAACCTGATGGGTCCAATAAATCCGGAATCCCGCAATGGGATGAAGTATATCATGATCATCATTGATAGCCATTCTGGGTATCTGTCTGCTATCCCTCTTAGTTCCAAATCTGATGCCTGTCCTCAAATTTTATCCATTCTTAGATTCAAGAAACAAAAGCAAGGATGCTTTGCCGCCACTTTCTGTACTGATGGTGGAGGAGAATTCACCTCCCGAGAACACAACTCCTTCCTTGAAGAGAATTCCATCCAACAAATTGTATTGGAAACCTAACATCATGAACACAATGGATTGGTGGAACGTGCCAATCAAAAAAATTCTGAATCTATCAGAAATCTCCTTTGATCTTCAAAACTACCCCTCAACCTCTGGGCTGAAGTGTCCAAGGCCTCTACCCTTATGCTTAATCAGATTCCAAAACATTCAAATGAGAAATCCCCCTACAAAGTCTTCACAAACAAGACACTATCCTTGGATTATTTCCATCCCTTAGGTTCCAGGGTGGTCTACCTAAATTTGAAAATGTCTTGCAGGAATAAGCTCAATGAGCACGGATTAGAAGGGAATCTTGTAGGATTCAATCCCAATCTCTTGTCTTATCAAATTCTCAAGCCTGATAACTCAATTATTTCCTCTAAACATATCAAAATAATAAAGTCCCTTCCCTGCACTCCCATCACCAAAAAACCTCCAGAACACAACTCTTCTCTTGAAATTTATCTCTCTTTCCTACACTCTGAACCTACTTAGAGTAACCCTCTAGTCACGACCACCAAACCTCAACCCGCTAATAAAAATTTACCCTCAGCTGAAGCAGTAGAGTCTGCTGAAAACCAGACTTCTCAATCATCTCAGGAGGTTTCTGACAAACTGATTCCCCCTCAAATTCTGCGTGATTGATCAATTGTCAAGCCACCCAACCATTATGGATACCATCACTACTTTGTTCCAAAATCATTCCAACAGGCCAAGAAATGCAAAAACCACAAGAACTGGGATCTATTGATGGATGCAGAATTAGGCGGCCTCAAAAAGATGGAAGTTTGGGAAGCTTAAGACGGTCCCACGCCTGCTAATCCTCTCAATACAACATGGGTTTAACGCCTCAAGAACAAGTGTCATGGAGATCCACTGATCTACAAAAGTGGACTTTGTGTACAAGGGTTTGATCAGATCTACGGCCTAGATTATCAAGATACATTTTCCCCAACGGGAAAAGCAGCCTCCCTCAGGATTTTCTTACTCTACGGTCTATATCACTAGCTTCCCATTACTCAATTTGACGTTAAGAGTGCTTTCCTTCGGGCTCCCCTCAAAGAACTTGTTATAATTAAAACTTTAAAAGGGTCAAAGAGGAAATCAAAATACCTGAGACTCAAAAAGTCCCTGTACGGGATTAAACAAGCTCCTCTCAACTGGTTCAACACTCTAACCACCTGGCTCTCTAGCCAGGGGTTCCATCAGTCAACTTCCGACCCTTGTCTCTATTTAAATCCCCAATGCCAATCCATGATCTTCTTCCATGTTGATGACCTCATTTTGGTTGGCCTTGGCAATAACTTCAAAGCAAACTTCCTGAAACACTTCCTGAACTCAACTGCTCACAATCCCAATACCATTCTTGGGATGAAATACTCCAAGACCAACAATAAAATTTTTCTCTCTCCACCTAGCCACATTGAACACGGGCGGGCTCAAAGAACTCAAACTCACCGATTAAAGAACTCAAACTCACCGATTGTCACCCATCCTTCATACCGTTGACATCAAACCTCAATCTACAACCCCCTACTGTCAAAGAACATGAAGAATTCAAGGCTCTCAACATTAATTACAGGTCAGCTGTGTTCTTGATGAACTATATTGCATGCTTGACTTGACCAGACATCATTTATGCTGTCTCTAGTTTAGCTTGGTTCCGCAAACGGCCTGGAATAAACCACTGGCGCAAAGTAAAACGTTTTTGGAAATATCTGAAAGCCTCCAAGGGTCTCTCTTTAGTCCTGGAGGTAAAGAATCAAGAAACTCAACTTCAATGCTTCAGAAACGCCACTTGGAATGACAACCTGGAAACCAGGTATTCTCAATCCAGTCACTTGAACCTACTTTTTGGATCACCTGTTGCGTGGAGCAGCTACCGCCAAAGAAATGTGACTCACTCAACCACTGAGGCCAAACTCAATCCACTAGTCAACTCTTTCCTTGAGGCCATCTGGATGAGAGGACTAGTATTGGAAATGTGGGTAAAATCCACTCAAAAAAGCATAAATCACATAGAAAACAAAGTTTTTGACAACAAATTGAAGAAATTTGGGTGCAACTCCAAAACCTGCCACATTGATATAAAAACAAAGGCCATTAGGGAGGAACTGCAAGCCAAAAATCTTGAAATAAAACTCATACCATCAGGCAACATGATAGCCAACGGACTAACAAAAGCGCTACCCCAAAGTCAACTCTCCAAACTCATTCATGTCATCAATCCTCACTTCACCTATCCTGAAATCCTACCAGCCACAAGGGCTGTCAAATTTTCTACTGAGTAGCTCCCGTCAACACAGTAACTGACGCGACCCCGGGCTAACTCAAACGCACCCGGTTCAACTGATCATCTCAATCTCACTGGGAAAACAGTCTCTTGGCGGTCTTCTTGTTGAATCTTCTAGTTACTCTTTTCTTCTTTCTGATATTCTCATTCTCCTTTCTCAAAGTCTCTTTTCTTCCTTTCTACTTTCCTGTTCTCTCTTGCTGTTGTTTCTGTTTCTCATCCTCAATGTTGTCACAACCTCAATGTTGCCAAATTGGTCAACCACTCAACCAATACCTCAACCAGCCCTGATTCAATTCACTCCACCAGGCTTACTCTTTCAACTGTCTGGTACAATTTCATTCAATTATGTTTATGATCTTGATTTCTCTTCAGTCTCACCTTTGGTTTCACCTTGTGCTTCAACTCACGTGTTTGCTGTTGTTCAGAATGTTCCTAGTCACTCCAATATGATTACTTTTAACACTTTTCTTCCATTCAATTCACAGAAGACTAGTCTCTACTATGTACTAAAAATATTGGGTTCTGCATCCTTTGCAAACACCTGCGTTGTTTGCCTTGGTCCCGCATTCTCCAATCAACTTACAAACCTCAAGGATGAAAACCATGCATCTGAATGTCAATTTTCTTTATTCAATATTTTTTTTGGGTGTCCGCTTTTTTTCCCTCCATGTTAATATACATCTATCTGCTTTTTGATTGTAATGTTTTTTTAAGGTGTCCTCTTTTTTATTCACTACATGTGAATATATCTCAATTTTTTTTTTGTGAATGTGACTTGATTTTTTTTTTTCTGAGTTCCCGCTTTTTTTCCCTCCATTTGAATATATATTTAGGTAAATATCTGCTTTTTGAATATAATTTTTTTTATAGTAACCACTTTTTTTTCACCCCATGTCAATAAAAATATTTCTGCATGTATGTGTTTATACATAAGGTTGGGTCTGCTTTGTAACAGGGGGATATAACCAACAACCTTTAGTGTAAAATCATGGAGCTTCAAGACATGTAAAAGGAAACAGTGTAACAGATATTTGGATTGAAAATGGGAAGAAAACATTTTATAGTATTCCAGGAAGAGGTCTGCCTCATGCTGACATCTTGGTAATTCCTGAGCATGATCACCAAGCAAGAAAATATGAATAAATTGGCATGATTGTTTGTGCAGAGCTACCCAATCAATCTGCACAGCCAAAAAAAATTCAAGCAATTAAAAGACACATGATAACTGTCCTACGTGTTAATTTAAAAATGACAAAAGCTTGCATCAATGATGGCAGATGCAAGGAGAAATTCCCCAAATCCTTCTATGATGAAAAAATTGTGGGTGAAAGAAGTTTTCAAATATATAGAAGATGCCAGAATGGACCTACCATTTCACTGAGGAGAAATCATATAAAGTTGCTCATTGAAAATTTGTGGTTTTTTACTTAAAATCCTAACCTCTTGGCAAAGCACCAACACCACATCAATGTGATTTTATTTTAAGGTATCTTGGCTATTCAATACATCTACAAATAAATTTATCATGGAAATGTTGTGTTAATGTTGATGTTGGTTCAGACTTGGATGAAATAAAATGTGTTAGGGATTAAAGATGGGAAGCTCCTCCACAGGCATGTTGGAGAGTTTTTTCATTCAAATCATTTTCTATCTCACCTTCTTTGTCAGTATAAACAGTTATGCCAAGTATAGAAGAAACCAGAATGGACCAACCATTTCACTGAGTAGGGATCATGCAAACCTTTTTATTTATGACTCCTTTGGATTCCCTAAAAATCTATATATCTTTTCAAATTACCATTGCCACATCAATGCAGAGATATGTGAAGGAATGATAGCTGTTAAGAATTTTTTCAAGATTAAGATTTCACCCATGGGCATTTATATGTTGAATTTCCAAGTTTTTGATCCAGAATTTCAATGTGGGTAGTGGTTGAAACAAAAACTGAAAAATGTATTTCATCTTAAACTGAATAAATTTTTTACCATGAGTTAGGAAAAATATCCATAAATGAAATTAAATACCAAATTTACATGATATATACTTTTTTTTGAATTGCTTGACAATTGAAATACTTGAAAAATTTTGAATTTCATGTTTTTTTAATCCATCTCCCAAATTTTCCACTTGATTAGAATAATCTCTAATTTATCTTATTTATTCATGTCAATGCTTTTTATTTATTCAGTTTACCATGAGGTGTTCAATTCTGTCCATCACTGAGATCTCATACCAAGATTTCAATTTTATATGATTTGTTTTAAATGCTTATTGGTTGAAATACTTGAAAGATTCTTCACATAATTCTTTTTTATCCATCCCCCAAATTTACAACTTGATCATAATTATTTATTATTTAAAAAATATCATATCTGTCCCAACACTGCTCAAAATAGAGTATATAATTCTTTGATACAGAATCACGCATCCACACATTCTCAGTAGTGAATCCATAATCCATCTCATCAGTTAAATGGCCAAACTGGTCCATAAAATATGCTGATATTCTAACACAAGTTTGAAAATCTAAAACCATTCTTGGAATATTTGATTGAAAATGGGAAGAACTCATTTTATATAATTCCAGAAGAGAGGTCTGCCTCATTCTCACATCTTGGTTATTCTTTAACATGATTAAAAACAAAGAAAATCTGAAGAAATTAAATCTGAATAAATTGACATGATTGTTTTTGCAGAGACCTGATCAATTCAAAGAGCCAAGCCTTTTTCAATGATTTAAACAACAAATGAAACCTGGCCCATGTGGTTCTTCAAAAATGGAAGCACCTTGCATGGATAATGGCAGATTAAAGAAGAAATATCCCAAAGCCTTCTATCATGAAACAATTGTGGGTGAAAGCATTTTTTGAGAATATACAAGATTCCAGAATGTCCCTACCATTTCAATGAGGAGGAATCATACAAAGTTCCTCGTTGATAATTCATGTATTTTTCCCTTTTGGCAGCTAAAAACCTTCCCAAAGGTTTGAAGATATTTAAGGGTATCTTGGATTTTAAATACATCTACAAATAAATTTATAAGGGCCATGATTGTATTAATGGTGATGTTGGTGCAGATTTGGATGAAATAGACTATTTTAGAGATTCAAGAGGGTAATTTCCTTCAGAGGCATTTTTGGGAGTTTTTTCATTCAAGTTTTTTTGTATCCAGCCTTCATTATCATTAAAAAAAGTTATTCCAAATATGGAAGACAACAGAATTGAACTACCACTTCACTGAAGAGGAATAATACAAACTTTGAAATTGATGATTGCTGTGGGGTTCCTTACAATCCTTAAATTTTGGGAAAATACCAATTCTGCTTGAACCCAGAGATATATTTGAGTATCTTGGTTTTCAAATATCTCCAAAAATCAATTTATAAGCACTGTGATATTTCTACTGTTGATGTTGGTGCTTATTTGGATTATATTGACTAATTTAGGGACTAAAGGTGGGTGGGTGTTCCAGAGAAATGTTGAAGAGTTTTTTCTTTAAAATTATTTGCTACTTCATCTTCTTTTTTAAAGCTGTATATTCATCTTCTTTGCCAAATACAAGTTTTTTTTGAACCAGATGAAACCCTGGATGAAGTTTGTCAAATATCCACAGAATGAAAAAAATATTCTTACACAATATTTAAAAATAAATCCAATTGATAGTTTTTCAAGTACAATGAAATATTCAGATTTTACATATAATAGTTCACATTCCATCCACTCAGGAGAGATTTCAGACAATTTATGATTGGTCATTGGATCAGGAGAATTTATACTGTTTTTCCTGCAGATTCAGAAACATAGTTTGTCATATTTTCTTCAATGATTCTGTTTATGCTACATCATTTAATATCCTAAAGCAAGTAATGGAATTAATTGTGAAAAGTTCAGACATTAATCTTTGTTCAAGTGTTAAATTGAGGAAAAAAATGATTTAGAGATGAAAATTCAAGAGGCTGGTGTGTAGATTCACCCTTTTGAGCTAAGAAATTTGTTTTATATTGGCACTTTGTCAGCCAGAAATCAACTTTTCCCGTGTAATTCTTGCATCAATTTCACGGTGGGAGCTTTGATTCATTCTTGGATCACAGGTCACAGGGTCCTCATTATGTTTCAAAACCATGGAAAAGAAATTGGAAAAGCATTTCCTGATTTTATAAGATTTTATCAAACAGTAGAGGTTACAAAAATAATCAGGAAATGGATTTGAGTTTTACATGAGGTGTTGGATTCTATCACCCACTTAAATCAAATACCAAGATTCTTTTTACTTGATTGTATGTTGAAGTTCCTGAAACTTTTTTTATGTCATACTTTTTTTAATTCATTCCCCTCATTTCACACTTGATTAAAATAATGTATTACTTCAAAAATATCACATCTTTTCATGTTAATTCCTTTTTATTTAATCCATCCCCAAATCTGGGGGAAAAAGACTAGTCTATAAACATGAAAATATTGCTTTTTCAAGGGTTGGCAAATACAAATGTTGGCCTCCTTAGGAGACCTCCCTCAAAAACCCATTGAGTAGGCGGCATTGTTCTCAGCAATCTTAGCCACAAGTTTGATGCAGGTCGTCCATCTACCTCACTCAAGCTTCTGCACCAGGAAAAAGGCTCCCCTTTCCCAATGGGGGGCAATTTTACACTAGTGCTCTCTAGGTGAATGGTAGGCAAAATGCAAGTCATCAATGTTGGAGTAAAAATTTGCAAAATGTTAGCACGCTTTCAATAATTGGAAAGCAAAGACAACAAAAATGAAAGAAACCATGGAGTGGACTCACCATCAGAAAAGCAAGCCAGCCAAAAGCGCTCGGTATCCATTGCAACAAGCTTTTGGCCCCATAAGCAACCCAGGAACAAAAGAACTGTAAAGCACAAGTACCATGCAAAGCTATACTACAAGGATTGACTAGGGCATGTTTTCTATTGTCTTAGAAGAGTCTATAAATAGACCAATGCACGTTGTATCTGTTTCATCATCTCATTTTATTTGTGTATATAGCATCAATTTATCATCATCATTTATTCAGTCACTGTAATCCAGGAGTGATTACATCAACACATTATCAGTACAGCTCACAACTGAACTGAAAATCCAAAAGAAAAATTACTCACCTTGAAATGGACCAATCCAACAAAAGACAAGTTGTTCTCAATGAGATCAACTATGTGACTTGGGTCACCCTCATGGAAGCGGAACTTTGGCAACACGGTTGCTGGAATTACATTATTGGTGTAGATAACATGGTGACCAAGGAGAAGAAAGAGAAGTTGTATTGCCTTCTCATGAGGTGTCTTGATGAAGGGATTGTTGCGTTTGTTGGGAAAAAGGTCAAAATTTATGAAAGGGGAGATGGCCAAGCATTTTGGAATATCCTCAAGGAAAATTTTGTCAGAACTGGAATTCAAGCGCAAGGGGTAGCCTGGATCAGTTTCTTGAACTCAATTTTAAGAACCATGATCAGTGGATTAGAGACTTATGTGTGACAACTAGGAAAATATAACTTACTGGGACCTTGGTCAAGAACACGATTGTATTGAGGATAGAAATTCGGACATTACCAGGTAAATATGAATCCTTAATCCAGGTGCTGACCCAAGGATATCACTATCCATTGATTAAAGAGATAATTGCAAGAATTGAAAACAATAAAGCAATCTTTGGAAATGGCGCTGTAGAGACTCCTTAGGGATTATGTAAATGATTTAGCAAATAGCTTGCTGGCAGTCCTTGTATTACTTCTACTCCTTTAGAGTATTAGTAACACTAAGAGTGGTTTTGAATTGCCTGCCCTTCTAGTACTATAGTAAGTCTGCACAATAATTTATTTAAATTAATAGCTGGTTTCTTTGAGACTTAGTATAGGTCTCAGATCAGACCTTGATTGGTTATTAATTTTTATTGGTAGGGTTGTTGAAGAATGGACCAGATGTATTGGCTTATTGGTTAGTAGTTGATCAGATATGTGTGATCTTAACCAATATCCCAATATTAAAGGGTTCAAGGGTTCTATCAAAGGGGTGGTTCAGGAGAGGAACCAAGGATGGGTTTACCCACAGGGGGCTGGGTAGAGGAAAAAAAGGTTTGTAATCCATTTTTGGTTGTGCTCTCTTTCTTTGTAAGGGTAATTATTGAGTGATGGGTGGTTTCCTTTAATTTGGTGCTGAATAGCTCAGGTCACAGAAGGACCCTTATTCAAAGCACCTAATGGGGTGGTTTCAATGGTTGATGAGGTTATAAAATTGGTCTTTGATTTCCCTTTTTCTTTATTGTTACACTGAAAATCTCCTTTTTTTTTATATATCTGGGTAGGACCACAGATGATTGGGTGGTAATTGGATGATGAGTAGTTGATGAGTGGGTGGAGCTCCTGGATGGTGGATGATGATGATGATGGTATCATGATACAACCTGGATAGGGCAGAGAGGCCCTCCTTAAATAGAAAATCTGGTCCTCAGGGGATGCTCAGGGCTGCCCCTGAGGGTGCCCTGGGGCTTCCCCTGTTACAGTGGGATACAGGTACATGAGACATTTTAGCTGGTTGGGAAAATCTAATACAGTTACATGAGGCATTTTTGCTGGTTGGGGAAACCTAATACAGTTACATGAGGCATTTCTGCTGGTTGGAAAGAGGTTGTACTGGGGTTACATGCCGGCACTTGCCTACATTAATTGCTGTGTAGTGCTGGGTTGAATTTGTGCTGTGGTGAACTGGTACTGGTGGGTTGTTTGGATCTACATGGTCCTAGCTGCCTGCATATATTGCTGGGTAGTCCTGTGATATTTTCACTGGTGGTTGTTTGGTTACCCATGGCCCAGACTGCCTGCATACATTGCTGGGTAGTCCTGTGGTGCCTGTACTGGTGGTTGTTTGGATCTACATGGCCCAGACTGCCTGCATACATTGCTGGGTAGTCCTGTGGTGCCTTGTACTGCTGGGTGTTTGGTTACACATGCTACTGGCTGCATAAATTGCTGTGTGGTGCTGAGGGTTGTTGGTACTGGTAGTTTATTTGGTATCACATGCTACTGGCTGTATGTACTGGTGGTTGTTTGGTTACACATGGCCCAGACTGCCTGCATACATTGCTGGGTAGTCCTGTGGTGCCTTGTACTGCTGGTTGTTTTGGTTACACATGGCCTTGCTTATGGTTCTGAGTATACAGGTGAGGTGATTGGTTGTATGTTTGGTTGAGGTGTTATGTTGGGATGTTACTGGTATGTCTTTAGGGATTCCAAGTATAACCATATGGCCTTTCACTAGTTTGTGATACCTGGGTGTGATATGAGCTGTCCACAATTTATTTTGGCTGTATCTTCTAAACCATGAGAGATAGAGGGGTAGTTTGGCTGGGTGACTATGGGTTATTTTTGGTGTAGAATCCATTTCTGAGGATTGGGATTATATTTATACTAGAAAATTGAGTCTTATGGCTATAGATTAGGTTTGGTCTACCACAGCGCCAATCAAGTTAAAGAAGAAGTTGCAATGTTTTCCAAAGGGAAGTTCAAATATAAGTGTCACAAATGTGGCAAACCGGGAAATATGAAGAAAGATTGTAGGTCTAAGAAAAGAGATCAAAAGGAGAAACCTACCGGTGGAATGTTATCTGGACCTGTGGTGTTTGTGGCCACACCCAATACCTTGAATGCTATGGTTAGCAATTTAAATTCAAAACCCATCTTAGTCAACTCTGGTGCCTCAGAGCACATGTTTTTGGAAAAGAACCTATTGAAGAGTATGGAGAAAGTAGGGGGATCAGTTATAATCAGAGATGGGGGGAAGAAAATTGAAATTGAAGGAAAAGGAAATGTAGTGTTGCCACTAAAAAACCAAGACATCATCTTTGAAAACACCCTTTATGTTCCAAGTATCACCTATAACCTACTATTTCTTGGCAAGATTTGGAATAAAGGTGTAAAGCTTGTTAACCACCAGAATAGAGAGTTTAGCATCCAGAAAGATAAGGTCATAATGTTTAAAGGAAGGATAGAAAATAACTTACTGTATGTGGATCAAAAAATTGACCACTCAGCTCAAATCTCTGACCACAAACAATTAGGACACCCTGGAAGATCTAATGGATGTAAGCCGTGCATGGAGGGGAAGATGGCCAGACCAACCTTTAAACACCAGATTGAACAAACAAACAACGTCTTGGAGGAAATATTGATTGAATTGATGGGACCAATGACTCCCAAGTCACTTTGAGGAGCCAAGTATGTACTTGTAGTCGCAGACAGTGCGACTTGTTTTGTGTGGACTTCTGTCCTGCCATCAAAGGACCAGGCACTTAAAAGGATCAAACAAAGTATTCAACTTGCGGAAAATCAGGTAGAGAGGAATATAAAAAGAATAATCAGTGACGGAGGAGGGGAGTTTGTAAGTAAAAACTTGAAGGAATGGTGCATCTCTCAAGGAATAGAAACCATTGTCACCACCCCGCAAACACCACAGCATAATGAAATTGCTGATAGAATGAATTTTACTTTGGTTGAGAAGGCAAGAATTCTTTGACTTGATTCAGGACTACTAAAGGAATGCTGGGGGGAATTAGTAGCTGCAGCCACTTATCTGCAAAATAGGACAAACAAGCTAAAAGGAAAAATGTCTTAAGAATTGTTCTTTGGAAGACCACCTGCTCTTAATCCTGTTAAAAAAATTGGATCAAAACTCTTCCTGCTGAATCTGCCAAAGAAAGGAAAGTTAGAACCTAGAAGTCGGGAAGGAGTTATGGTAGGGTATGAAGAGAATTTTTGAGTGTATTGGGTATACTTACCTGGAGCTAAGAAGGTAATTTGATTGAGAGATGTTTGATTCAGCAAGGATGAACTACCAATGAAATCTGGCGGTACAGAGTACAAGAGACCAGTGGAATATCCACTAATAGCAATTGAACCCAAAATTAGTATTCCTCCACTGAAAACTAAGAATAAATCAACCACCCCACTACACCAACCACTGCCAGAAATAATTCATGAACCCTCCAACCAACCGGAACAACTGCTAGAAAGGCCTGTAACAACTGCTGTTTCTACTAATAAGGGGGGGAGCGAGTCTAAAACTAAACCAGGTTGGGACTTGATCCCCAGGGAAGTAGCACCAAGGAATATTAGTAGTAACATTGATGAGGGGGCAATTGTCAATAAACGCCTTCAACATTGAGCACAGTTGGCTGAAGAATCAGAAGAATCATTTGACTCACCCAATGATCTAATACATATAGCATTAAGCGGTGTAGCAAAGGAAAATAGAAATGTTCAAAAAAGCCTTAAAGATTCCAAGCAAACCCCAGAATGGAAACAATGGAAAAAGGCAGTCTTTGAAGAGATTGAATTGATAATCAACAGAGTTTTATTTGAATTGATAGAAAGAGACAACTTACCTAAAGATAAAACACTCATCAAAACTCAATGGGTGTTAACCAAAAAGATCAAAAAGAATGGGAATCTGAAGCAATTCAAAGGACAATGTGTAGCAAGAGGTTTTTTCCAGAAACCCAGAATAGACTATGAAGAAACATTTTCTCCAACAGGACAACTATCTACACTACAATACTTATTCAACTATGCTATTCAAACCAAAAAGAAGGTCTGAAAAGCTGACTTTGTAACAGCTTATCTGAACTCTGAACTCAGCAAAGAAAAAGAAGTCTTCATCAAGTTACCTGAAGGCTTTGTTGAATGGATCCAGGAAACCAAACCCAAAAAGTATAACCGTGAAATCTGCAGGTAACTTTTGGAAGAACCAAAAAACTTCATAATCAAACTTAAGAAGTCACTCTACGGGCTTAAGCAAGCGGCACAAAGCTGGTAAAATATGCTGAAAGATTGCCTAATTACAAAGAACTTCCACATAAGAAATGCTGATACCTGTCTCTTCCTCAAATCTGATGTATCACTCTTTGTCTGGGTGGATGAAATTATCATGATTGGAGTAGGATCAGACAATTTAATCAAAGAAATGCAGAATGCCTACAAGATCAAGGACCTCTGACTAGCTAGTCATGTACTAGGGATAAAAATCACCCAAAACTCAAACTCAATAACTCTCAGCCAGGAACACTATGTCAATGAGCTATTAAAAGAATATGGAATGTAAGAATGTAAAGTTTCATTAACTCCAACTCAAACAAACCTCAAAATTGAAACTTCAACAGAAGACAAACATAATGTCTTTAAAGCCACTGGGTTTGATTAACAATCAGCAGTAGGGTCTCTCAATTACCTCTCCCAGTGCACTTGACAATACTTAGCTCATATAGCAGGAACGTTGTCTCAATTCCTTGAAAAACCCAGTATGTCACACTGGGAAGCTTTTAAACGTGTTATTTGTTATCTCAAAGGAACAAGGAGTTATGGAATAACTTATGAACAAGTTGAAGACCCACTTCCGGTAGGGTATTCAGATTCAAGTTGGTCAGAAGAAATTGGTTGAAAATCATGCTCCGGATACGTCTTTAATGCCAGTGCAGCAGCTTTCAGCTGGCGAAGTAAAAGGTTAGGAGCAGTAAGCATATCATCCACCAAGGCGGAATTTCGCGCCCTACTGGCAACTTTTCAAGAGGCAAGATGGTTGAAGTTACTAAACTCCAAAGTGCATCCCAAGGGACTCAAGACAATCTTGGTTTACAGTGACAACAAAGGAGCAATCAAAAGCTCAAAGAACCCCGTCTATCACTCAAGAACAAAGCACATTGATGTACATTACAACTTTGTGAAAGATTTAATCAAAAACAAAGCGGTTGATTTGCAATACCTCAAGACATCTGAAATGATAGCCGACTTTTTAACTAAACCACTTGATTGTGTCAAGAACAACAAATTCCGAAAAGAGATGGGGATTGTAAAAATCATACCAGCCCAAGAAAACCTAGCTGTAATAAATGTGATGACTTAATCCGGTCACTGTTTTAACCTTGAGATCAAGCTTACCCTTTTTTGTATAACACCAGGTATTTTCCTTTCTTGATTCATACTCTCATCTCCCTATAATCAACCAGAACCAACTTCAAAAAGACTCTCCGGTTCTGGAGACCTAACTTGCTACCCCTTTCCATTTCCTTAGATGGACCGCTCTTGGTCCA
Organism: Puccinia polysora; assembly: GCA_025617555.3. NCBI lineage: Eukaryota > Fungi > Basidiomycota > Pucciniomycetes > Pucciniales > Pucciniaceae > Puccinia > Puccinia polysora. Next base: position 40,791,901 of record CM062616.1, on the reverse strand, counting down.
GTACCTTACTAGCCACTCTTGGCCCAATGTTGAACTTAGATTACTCTCTGTGTACCCTGTTCCAATTCTCTATAAAAGGAGCCTCCGCACTCCTCTTGCAATGGATCCTTAACCCGGTTCATCCTTAAAATCTGTCCATAACTTTTGAGGAGTCACAGAAATATTTCTTTGAGTATCATCTAATTTGTTCCGCAACAAAAGAATCCGTGTACAAGCTCACAAACCGTTATAATAGATAATTTAGAAGCCAATATCTTCCATAAAAAAAAAGTATTAGACCTCCAAATGACAAGGACCTCCAAGATCAAGAAACTGTTTTTATAGTGTACACTCAAAAATAAAAATAAAAATCTTTATTTTCTTGGTCACCTCCCGACAGCCAAAACATTTTCTCTGCCGAGTTCTACTCTTTAATACAAGGTGATAATTTCCTACTAGATTTGCGACCTGGTAAGTATGCCCTCTAAACAAAGTACTAGGATTAATATCAAGAACCGCACTAACTAGAGGCTGCATTATATAGTAAAATCAAAAAAAAATATGAATTTCCCTTCCAGCGTTGATGGCTTTGCCCATGATCATACCAAAACCAAAAGGCGCAATGATTGTGAAACTATTAACTTATGAAAAGCTCAGGTGGCTCAATTACTTCGCCTGCAATCCCAGGCCCCGCCCCCTGTAGCACCAACCAATCGTGTCCAGACCATCAGCACTAGACTTCCCACCTTCAATGGGAAGAATGATGCCAAAATTTGGATCATTAAGGTTGGAAATATATTTGAATCATATTGCTATCCGCGTTCAGGTTGAACCCAAAGAATAACCAAATGTATGGTTGATGAAGCCGAGTCATGGTGGTTTCAGTTTATGAAAGAAAATGAAAATGAACACCTAACCTGGGACTACTTCAAAAGCAAGCTCCTTGAACAGTACAACTATGTCTATAAACAATTGGAAGAACAACAAGCAATAGATAAACTGAAGTTCTGACAAAGTTTCTTAAGAACCTCAGCTCTGAATCAGTAGCAGCTTTCCTTCATGAGACTTGGACAATGCATTATGGCTTGGCTCAATCTTATTCTATAGATGGTGGCTCGGAATTTGGTGGAAAACTAGCTGAAATGATCCAATCGCTCCCTGGACAACATAGAGTTACTACTCCCTATTATCCTGAAGGCCAAGGCATGGTGGAAAGAGGCCATGCTCCCTTGAAGGCTGCTCTGGTTAAATTGGCTGGTGAAAGTGGCAAGAATTGTTGGAAGTTTCTCCCCTTGGTCCTCTTCTCTGATTGAATTTCCACCAAGCAAACCACTGGTTCCTCTCCTTATGAAATCATCTTTGGTCAGAGGGCTGTTCTTCCTCTTGATCTTGAAATGGAGTTGTTCTTGGGCATCTCTTGGGAACAAGTTTCCTCAACTGCTGACCTATTAGTTTCCAGGTCAAAGCAACTGGAGCGGAGTGAAGATATTTGTAACAAAGCTTATCAGAAGATGATGGAATCAAGAGAAAAATCAGTTCAGTATTGGGAAGATAAAAACCTAAATCAAAACAGGGACCCTTTAAACCCTGGTGTTTTGGTATTGGCTTATAATTGTTCCTTGGAAACTCAGTGGGGAAAACTTTTCTCTAACCGCTGGAATGGTCCTTACCAAGTGGTCTGTCAAGTTAGAGGTGGATCATATGTTTTGGAGGAACTGGATGGTACACAGATGGCCAGAAGGTTCTCTGCTGATCAGGTCAATAAATTTCATTCTTGTGGGGGAAACTTATTCCAAAAGTAAGTCCTCCCAATTGTGCACCACCAGGGGCTTCTACTGCTGTCATTTTCAAAACTCTATTTAAGGCCATGCATGTGAGCACGTTGGAAGCCTTCTTCATTGCCTCTCAGAAAATTCTATGATTTCCCTTTGGATGGATTGACATATTCTTTTTCACTCTCAAGATCAAAATGGCCATTTCTTGGTTTCAATCATCTTTCTTTCCTTTCTCTTTTTATGGCATCAAACTTGGGAGCAGAATAGGGACAGTCTGTAAGTTGGAAAGAGATGTGGTGCCCCATCCTGGACACCCTGGCCAGTGCGGAGATTTTAAATTTTTATGATTTTTCCTTATCATCTTTCATGGGTATCACTATCAAAAAAAAAAAAAAATCTTTGATCTGGAATAGGCCTCCATTTGGTTCCCAGCTTCCCTCTTCCCTCTTCCCTCTGCCTGCCTGCATCAACTCCTCAAGCCTTCGAGCGCCAATCCACCTGGTCATCAATCAAACCGCGCTTGAAGATCTACCAACGTAGGCCCCATCCTCTCAACAGAGAACCTTCCTCCGCCAGCCTCGCCATCCATTCAAGCTTGATCCTAATTGATCCTAGGACCCCAGCAACTCGTTTGTTCCACCCAAACTTTTCCTCCATCCTCATCACCATCATCTGATCCAAAACCTACTCTCACAAGCTTGCTACTACCTATCCCCCTAGCCCCAAGGAACCTACCAACAGCTTTGTTGGTTGCCTCCAAAGATCCAATTGATATTGTCCCACGTCCCTCTAAGGAGTCTGATGATTCCGAATTTTGGAGGACTCAATCACGTTCTACCCGCTAGCTAGACTCTGAAAGCTATGCGGCAAGTTCCTCAGTACATACTTGTTAGGTCTAGGCGAGCGTGCAACTTGAGTCTTGGAGTGAAGGTCCCACAGAACTACGATCTGCTCACCAAATCCAATTCAAAATGATTGACATTGAACTCGGCGTATTCTCAGACCAACCATCAAACTCGGTGTATTCTCAGAACAACCATAGAGCTCTGCGTCCCCTCAGGCCATTGTGTTGGAATCCTTTCCTCCTTTTGTTCAATACTATCTGTTTACATCTTCCTATTTTCCACCGTCATTCATTACAATAAACACATTCATTATTATCCAATACTGTCATCACCCACCATTATCCTATAACTGTCACCAATCCATTTCAAATCCATCACCATCACCATCACCAACTCCATAACCATCACCATTACCATCCCATACCCATCACCATTACCATTACTCTCATCATCATCATCATCATCATCATCATCATCATCATCATCATCATATCATTCTCCCCATTAAGCTAGGCAACTATGCCTGAGGTCCTTGTTGCTCCTCTTAAAATAGGCTATCATTCCTCCCATATTAAGCTAGGCAACTATGCCTGAGGTCCTTGTTGCTCCTCTTAAAATAGGCTTTCATTCCCCATCTCATATGCTGACAAGGTGGTGTCTTGTCATCCTTTCTCAAATCTCATATCTCTCATTCTCATATTCTCTTCTCATATTCTCCTCTGAAATGTTGATTGGTCTCAAATTGGTTCCTAAATTTGTCAGTTAAGGTGGTGTGTTGTCTTTTTCTGTTCATATTTTGTAACTGACAAATTTAGTCAGATTTATTTCTATCTTACTGCTTTCATTAAGATATTATTCATGTCTCAGGCCCCCTCTGGGGGCTCTCTAGTTGTATTAACCCTGCTAACTTAGGCCCCCTTTGGGGTTCTCTAGTTTTCCATTGTTGAGTTTTCATCTGTGTACCTGTCGTAGTCACGGAGCTTCACGCAACATGCCTCCCCGCAACAAACTGTCACAGGAATCTCTTGCCACCATCATCATCATCTCACTCTTCCTTCCTCAAATGACCCATCGTACTCATCCTCCATCTCTCTCTCCCGACTCTAAGCTTCTCTTCTCGCCGTCCCTTCTCATTACCTCTCTCAACCTCACATTCAAACTCATTACCCCGGCCGACAAACTCTCTCAACTTCAACTGCCACTCCGCCTACCAAAGTACCTTAACCTCCTCCAGTATTCAGTTTGGTATGATTAACTGCTTGAACACCCTCATTCCTCTTCTCTTTCTGTTCTTTGTTTCCTATCATCTCTGTCCATTTTGTTTCTCTGGTCCTATATACTCACTTTACTTCCTTTCCGACGCGTTTCTCAAGGGGAATACTGGATCATATCATTCTGTCACCTACAACTTTTATCTTGCGATCTTTCTCATACATACCATTTTCTTATTGTTCTGTCTGGGTCTATAATCTAATCTCTGGCTCTGTTCTGGTGGTGAGTGTGAAAGACGAAGAGATCCAGGAACTTCTCTTTATAACTCAATCATTCCTTTGACATATTTTTTAATCTTTTCTTTGTTATTAGTTTTTTGCCATAAAGAAATTATCCGTTATCCCATCACGATTAACAGTCGGATCCGGATAACTCATCACCCGATCCACACACCATGACAGACCAATCACAACAAACCATTCTAAAAACAGCTATCGAATCAATTCCTCTGTTGACCCACGACAATTTCTCACTATGGAGAACAAGAATAGAAAATATGCTAGACATCCAAGGACTCAGAAACGAATTCATCTCGGAGAATGGAGCCTTGTCCGAAATGAACAATATCTACCTTCGATCCATTATCACCTCTAAACTAGACGCCTCAGTACATGCCAATATTATTACTATAGAAAATGAGAAAGACGCGAAAAGCATCTGGAAAGCTATCCTCAACTTTTTTGCATCCTCCGAAGCCTCCAACAGATCTCGCGTGTTTGACAACCTCCAAAATCTCTCTTTCAACCCCAAGGACGGACCTGGATTTATTACTGCCGCCAAAATTGCCATAAGGAGACTACACGAAGTTGGGATAGATATTCCTCAAGACATTTTGGCATATATGCTTCTCCATAAACTTCCTCCCAATATGAGTACCATTAAAGATCAAATCACTCATAATAAAGATTCCATCAACCCCGAGAGAGTCCTCGATCATGTCAGAATACACCTCAATAATCAGAAACCTAAGTTTGAGGAATACAACTCCCTTCCGTCCGCGCTTGTCACCACCGGGAGGGATCAGGACAGTAACGCCATTCCCAGATGCACAAACGGCAAGCACAATCCCAACTCTTTCCATTCACCGTCCAACTGTTGGGCACTTCACCCTGAACTGCGTGAAGAATACCACAAAAAACGTAATGGCATGTTGACAACAGTTAGTTGTTTCTATCACCAAGCCTCTGTCTGCCCTGCCATCGTTTTCGTCTTAGACACTGGTTCTTCTGCTCACATGATATCCGACCCTTCGCATTTCACCTCACTTACCACTGAAGAAATAGGGAGTATTAGAACGGGCTCAAAAGATGAAAGACTGAAGATAGAAGGAATCGGAACGGCCGTAATCAAGCTGAGAAATGGAAAGCTAACTCTTACCAATGCCCTATTCGTGCCTGATCTCTCCGTAAATCTACTTTCCGCCAGATGCCTGATGTTAGATGGCCTGTCCATTAACTTTAACAAGAATGACTTCCAAATAAGTGACAACGAAGAAATCTTGTATACTGGCTTTTACCAAAACAACCTGCCCATTGTAAATGCCTTTGAAATGGAAAAATTTTCTTTATTATCTTACTTGGAATTCCTTCACAAATTGTTAGGACACGTGACCTATAGCCGATTGCGCAACAAACTGAATCTACCGGTGAAATCTGATTCACCTTGTAAATCCTGCGCGGTCAGCAAAATTACTTGAGCAAGCTTCAAACATTCCCATACGAAAGCCAAAAGACCCTTCCAAGAAATCCACCTGGACTCTGTTGGTCCTATAATCAGCTCCGTGGCCGGCCACAGATACTTCCTTACAGTGGTTGACAGTTGCTCCTGATTCTGCTTGGCCATACCTGTTAAACATAAAAGCGACATACCTCATACTTTGATTCACATCATCAGTATGGAGGCTAAGCGATTCGGTTATTTCCCTCAAGTCATCCACTCCGACAGAGGCACTGAGTTCTTGAATCAGAATATGAAAGAATTCTGTGAAAAGAATCTCATATCATTAAGACATTCCGACCCCTATACGCCCAAACAAAACGGTCTCGCCAAACGGTTCAATCGCACCATCATTGAGTCCCTTAGAAGCACTCTGGAGGACTCTGGTATCAATAAACACCTGTGGCATGAGGTGATAAAGTCCGTCACCCTTGCACTCAACCAGATACCGTCTCACAAAAGCAATACTTCTCCGTATAAAATTTTCAAAAATAAAGAGTTACCCTTAAATTTTTTTAAGCCCATCGGTATAAATCTGATCGTCTTAGCCCCTCCTGGAATGCCGCGCTCTAAACTGGCTCCAAAAGGTATTCCGGGAACCCTAATTGGATACAATGAAGAACTGCAATCCTACAGAATCCTCTTGGAAAGCGGTAGGATCATTGACTCGAGACACATCACATTCCTTGATTACAACCCAAAAAACAAAAATCCTGAACCCTCATCGATCTACGACAATTTTGAAGAATTTTCTCCCCCTAACACCCATCCTGACCTTCCAAAAACTACAGAAACTGTTCCCAAGGAAGAGATATCGGACAAATTGGAGGAATTGATAGATCCTGACTTCCACTCTTGTTCTGACGCTCTGTCTTCTAACAATGTTAATGACGAACCAGATGAACAAGATGAAGATCAAGACAACGAGCCTCCAATCGTCAAATCCTCCTCCAACACATACTCCCTCCGACCAAGATCCTCCAATATCAAACCTGTTAAATATTCTTACCTCACTCTGGATGATAATACCTTCTCCAACGCCATAAGAGAAGAATTCGATAACATCGAAAACCAAGATGTGTGGGAGGACTGCTCATTCACTCCCGATAATTACCTGAACACCGTGCTCGTGCTAAAAACAAAACCTGCCACCTCTAGTTCTCCCAAAAGAAAGAAGGCTAGACTATGTATTCAAGGCTTTCAACAGAAGTATGGCGTCGACTTCTTCGAAACCTATGCCCCCACCGGAAGATTTTCTTCCCTCTTAGCTCTTCTGACCCTGTGCGCTGATAAATCCCTAAAAATCAGACAATTTGATGTGAAGGGTGCTTTTCTACATGCACCGTTGAAAGAAAATATCTATATAAAAACTCCTAGACACTCCTCAAGAAAATCCGCCTTCCTAAAACTTAAAAAATCCCTATACGGTCTGAGACAATCCCCTATCAACTGGTACGAAACACTTACTAAATGGCTCAAAGAAATCCAATTCAGTCCTTCCAACTCCGATCCGTGTTTATTCATGAATAAAGAGTCACAAACCTTTGTCTTCTTCCATGTCGATGACTTGATTGTAGTCGGAGACGTGGATTTATTCAAAAAAAATTTTCTGAATTGCTTTCCCAATTCTACCGCCCACTATCCAGATACTATTCTTGGGATGGACATAATTATCGACGACGTCTCCATCAAACTTAACCAAAATAAACTTGTGGATAAAACACTCAAGGAGCTGAACCTCAACAACTCGAGATCCGTGTTAACTCCCCTAACACCTGGTATCTGTCTCGTGAACCCCAATTCCAACGAAATAGACGAGTTCAAGAGACTAGGAGTCAATTACAGGCGCTTTACTGGCATACTCAACTTCCTAGCCTGTCGAACACGACCTGACCTGGCACCTGCTGTTTCTATCCTTTCTCGATTCAATAACAACCCGGGCATACAACAATGGAAAGAGGTCCTTCATTGCTTCAAATACCTCAATGGTACCTCCCACCTCAACCTTAAGTTATCACCCTCCAAAGACGACCATAAAGAAATCATTTACTACTCCGACGCCACCTGGGGAGACGACCACAATTCTAGGAAGTCTCAAACTGGTTATCTGTGTCTCTGGAAGTTGTGTCCTCTTTCCTGGAATAGTGGTCAGCAACGTAACATTGCTCTTTCCTCCACAGAATCTGAAATGAATGCTCTTGCGGATGCATATCAGGAAAATCTCTGGATGAAGCATCTTATCAGCGAACTGTGGAATTTTGAGCTCTATCCCTCTATTTTTAACATAGACAATTCCGGTCTTCTTGACAAGCTAAAAAACTTTGGTTCACACTCCAAGACTAAACATCTTGACATCAAAGCAAAAGTCCTACGTGAGAGCCTGAAGAACCAGGAGATCAAACTTGTACTCGTTCCCTCAACCAAAATGTCTGCGGACTGTTTGTCAAAAGCAAGCGATCGAAAATCCCTGGATCTACTCCTGAAGACCTGTTTCAGTTAATCCCACCAAACTCCGGGGGGTGTTGAGTTTTCATCTGTGTACCTGTCGTAGTCACGGAGCTTCACGCAACATGCCTCCCCGCGACAAACTGTCACAGGAATCTCTTGCCACCATCATCATCATCTCACTCTTCCTTCCTCAAATGACCCATCGTACTCATCCTCCATCTCTCTCTCCCGACTCTACGCTTCTCTTCTCGCCGTCCCTTCTCATTACCTCTCTTGACCTCACATTCAAACTCATTACCCCGGCCGACAAACTCTCTCAACTTCAACTGCCACTCCGCCTACCAAAGTACCTTAACCTCCTCCAGTATTCAGTTTGGTATGATTAACTGCTTGAACACCCTCATTCCTCTTCTCTTTCTGTTCTTTGTTTCCTATCATCTCTGTCCATTTTGTTTCTCTGGTCCTATATACTCACTTTACTTCCTTTCCAACGCGTTTCTCAAGGGGAATACTGGATCATATCATTCTGTCACCTACAACTTTTATCTTGCGATCTTTCTCATACATACCATTTTCTTATTGTTCTGTCTGGGTCTATAATCTAATCTCTGGCTCTGTTCTGGTGGTGAGTGTGAAAGACGAAGAGATCCAGGAACTTCTCTTTATAACTCAATCATTCCTTTGACATATTTTTTTAATCTTTTCTTTGTTATTAGTTTTTTGCCATAAAGAAATTATCCGTTATCCCATCATCCATAAATACTGGTCCTTCCCTTGGACCAGGAATGAAAAACATCTGATTACCAGTCAACAATACCGGAGTGCCCCTTCCTCCTCATCAGATCAGTTCCTCTTGACTATACAAGACATATCCTCCTCTCTATTGGCTCTTTGTAGCCTTATCATTACTCCTCATTAGACTCCTCAATAGCCTAAAACCATCCGTTCATCTCTCCATGGCATCATAGTCTTTCTTTAACTCTTCACGGTTAAAAGCCAAAAACTCATCCCACTAAGCCATCCGGTCAACTTCATTGTTCCAACTGGTTGTCCCATTGCCAATCTCATCAATCCCATCATCCTCACTATCCAATTTTGTCTCTCCTCTTCCTCCTCCTCTTCTCCCCTTCAACCCAGCACCCCTCAGCCTCCTTCCTCCCCTTGGGTTTCTGTCTCCAATTCTTCTCTCTGACAACCTCTTCTCTCGCTCTCCTTATTGAGTCACCACTACTATCTTACCACTCTTGACATCTACTTGCATCCACCATCCCATCCCATCCTCATCATCCTCAATCTAACCATCATCGAGTCCTAATTTATTCATCCTCACCCTCTTCCTCCCTCCCCTCTCCCCGCTCAACTTCCAGATAACCCTCTCCTCTCCATTCCTACTCCTCTCAACCCGTCTTCCCCACTTGATGGATTCCCTACATCCCTTGCTCTCTCAAGCCCTACCCCTCAAGGATTATGATGCCAAGCAAGCCTTAAAAGCTCCCTTCAGAGCTGCCGCACTTGGCATTGCTACGTTTTACAAGAAGGCGGCCGAGAACGGTAGAAATGCTCATTTGCTTGGCTACTCTTCAGCCCTCCAAGATGTTCTCAATCACCTACAGGCTGCACTCAATCAATCCCAATTGCATCATTCCGAGCAATCAATGGCCTCCACAATCGAACGAGTGATGGATTACATTCAAAGACGTCAAGAAGCCCTTCGCGCTGAATCACAGGAACCCAACAAAGACGAAAACTCCAACGCTCCAGTCGCCCCTCCTTCGATTTCTCATTGTCAAGCAGTCACACCCTCATCATCATCTCCTCATACGCTCTCACCCACCTACTCTCGAGCGCAAACAATCAAATGCTCTCAAAGCTCTTGAGAACCATCCTCAACTGTGGCTCAAGCCGAACCTTGTCCTCCAACTACCACCTCAACTCCCAGACGCACCTCACCTCGTCGTACAACCCCCACACCGTTCCTCGATGCTTCCCGGCAATCATCATCTCCTCTACCATTGACCGAACCAAGCTCTGATCCCAGTCATCAACCCATTGATCCTTGTGCATCGGCAGCCATCATCCCTAGTCCACCAATCAATCTAACCTTTAGCTCCTTCGCCGCCAGTCCATTCCTTCAACTCTATCTGCCACCATCCAGTGGTCCTCTGCTCACAAACAACAGCTTTACAACCCGTCGCCATCTTCAATATCATCGTGGGACCGGCCCCGATGGTACTCGTAAGGGGGGCAAGATCAAGGAACGTGCCAGTGGAATCGACCGATTGATTGGCATTGCGGCGTTAGGGTCCAGTGGACTCTTACAGGGTTACTCTCATTACGCTTCCAGTAACACTTCTTCTTCATCAACCGAGTCAAAGTCACTTGGATTGTACGGAAACAAGCAGAGGTTCCCTGTCAATTCAACTCTGTCTATCCATGATTCCAACACTTCATCAATCTCCTCGACCCCACCACCTTTGAGGATTACCCAACGAACAAACTCAAATAGGTCTCTTCCCACTTCGTTGGATCCGTCTGATCACCCAAACTTGACCCATCGTCATCATGACCAATCTTCATCTCCCATCCAAATCCACAACCCCATCTTTCCATCTGTTTCTCCTCAACCTACGCCGTTTTATTACCTCTCATCTCCTCCGCTTCATGTGCTACATCACCAAATTGCTCCATCGCTCGCTTCCTCCCATCCGACCTCCCATTCACCCTCAACTCCCCTCCTTATCCCTCTCGCTCCTCATCTAGCAACTTTGCTCTCTCCTCTCGTTGCAACCTGGTTTGCACTCATCTTGCAACCTAGCTTGCTACTCAACCCTGCCTGCTCTTCAACTTCTCGCAACCTAGCCATCATTCATGAGGGGTGGTCCATTCATTTGGCCCGTCCTGTCACCTCTCATCCCCACATTGCTCCATTGGTCCATCTCAACCGCTTGCTCGCTCCCATCCATCTCCTCCGCTCCACCTGCTCAACCACCAATCCCTTCATCTTCTCTATCTCCTCCACTCCATCAACTACATTTATTCGCTCCATCTCCCCATCAACGCTCCCATCATCCTCAACCTACACCTCTGCTCCATCCAACATCGCATCTCATCCTCTAAAAACTCATCCATCAATCACTCACTCCAAATCAACATCAACCATCAACCATATCAACCTCTCAATATCATCCATCAACAACATTAACAATCAACTTCAACAACAAATCAATGTTCCTTCCCATCTAGTATTGAACAGGCTGGTGTGTTGGAATCCTTTCCTCCTTTTGTTCAATACTATCTGTTTACATCTTCCTATTTTCCACCCTCATTCATTACAATAAACACATTCATTATTATCCAATACTGTCATCACCCACCATTATCCTATAACTGTCACAAATCCATTTCAAATCCATCACCATCACCATCACCAACTCCATCACCATCACCATTACCATCCCATACCCATCACCATTACCATTACTCTCATCATCATCATCATCATCATCATCATCATCATCATCATCATATCATTCTCCCCATTAAGCTAGGCAACTATGCCTGAGGTCCTTGTTGCTCCTCTTAAAATAGGCTATCATTCCTCCCATATTAAGCTAGGCAACTATGCCTCAGGTCCTTGTTGCTCCTCTTAAAATAGGCTTTCATTCCCCATCTCATATGCTGACAAGGTGGTGTCTTGTCATCCTTTCTCAAATCTCATATCTCTCATTCTCATATTCTCTTCTCATATTCTCCTCTGAAATGTTGATTGGTCTCAAATTGGTTCCTAAATTTGTCAGTTAAGGTGGTGTGTTGTCTTTTTCTGTTCATATTTTGTAACTGACAAATTTAGTCAGCTTTATTTCTATCTTACTGCTTTCATTAAGATATTATTCCTGTCTCAGGCCCCCTCTGGGGGCTCTCTCGTTGTCTTAACCCTGCCACCTTAGGCCCCCTTTGGGGTTCTCTAGTTGTCCATAAATACTGGTCCTTCCCTTGGACCAGGAATGAAAAACATCTGATTACCAGTCAACAATAGCGGAGTGCCCCTTCCTCCTCATCAGATCAGTTCCTCTTGACTATACAAGACATATCCTCCTCTCTATTGGCTCTTTGTAGCCTTATCATTACTCCTCATTAGACTCCTCAATAGCCTATAACCATCTGTTCATCTCTCCATGGCATCAGAGTCTTTCTTTAACTCTTCACATTGATCTTGGCTTACTCGTGCACCATTGATCTCCGTGTACTCTCAGAACATCGATCTCCCTTTTTTTTCCTCTTTCCGTCCATAAATCCCTTTTCCACCTCCTAGCTTATTGATCTCCCGCGCGGCTTGTCCTTTTCCCGCGCAGGTCTCTTCTGTTGCCGATGCCCATCAGACAACTGCCAGCGGTCATCCACGGCCTTGGCAGTTGCCCAGGCCCATCAGGATTCCTGCGGGCTTCCCGCTTTGGATTTCTTTTTCTCAGAGTACCTGTTTGTTTCTTTTTTTTTCTTCTTTTGTTTTCTCATGATCTTAATCTTCAAAGAAAAAAAAAAAAAAAAAATCCCACTCCCATTTGTAAATCTCTCTTGTAAATAGTCTACAGGCCTCTGGTCTATAAAAGGAGGGGCTCTCCCCTGCTTTTTCTGGATCAAATAATCATATGAGATATCAGACATCAGATCATCAGTTAATAGAATCATCCATAGGGGTGTGTGCCTGTGTCCCCCCATCATCAAGAAATTTAATCCTGATCCTTATCCTGGGTATATCTTTGATTGCCCCCCGATCCAGTATTGACCCTAAGTCTTTGCCCCTCTGTGGCCTGATCCTTATCACCAACCAATAGCCTTGCTGGTTGAAGAAAAATTCTGTTTGTTGGAATTTTTGAGTGTGTTATACCACTCCTTGATCCTATTCTCCAACCATACTGGTCCTGATCCCTGATCACCTTTCTGGAGCCAATCATGATTTATTGAAGAGGTCTTATTAAGCTTAATACATGGATTGCTATACCTCCCTTTATTTTCTTTGGAGTTGCATTATGCCGGCCTGTTCTTGAGTCCCTTGAGAAGTGTTGAGGTTATCCTTTCTTCAAAATCAGTTACTGTTTGCTTTGGAGCTTCTTAAACATTTTTCTTTGTCTTGTACAGCCACCCTCAGTTATCTGGTACCCTTCAAGCACTTGATTGCGGAGAGTTGGGCAGGTTCATTGAGAACCTGGAGGTTGCTTGGGTTTTGAGTTGATCATCCCCAATCTTCTGCTGACAACCAGAGTTATTAGCTTGAGGGTGTTGTTTACATACAACAGCTTTGGTTCTTTGAACTCTAAGAGAACTTTAACTTCTTTTGTTCAATTTTTCCCCTGCATAATCTTATCTCAGATAGTGCTATTCCATCGCTACCAAACTATTATCATCTTTATCCTCTACTCCTTGTTTCCTCATTTACAATGTTCTGGACCTTGATCTTGGTTACATTGAAATATTTTTGTAACACTCAGGAGGGAAGCCTAAACAGCACCTTTCCCCTCCACAGAACTGCCACGGCCTAGCACCGTTTGGAGTCTTACACTGTGCCAAGGTAATCAAATACTTATAAGAGATACATAAGTGATTTATGGCAATTTCTGATCAGTAATATCCTTCCTCAACCTCTTTTTATCATTCAAAACTGCTGAACAACCTTATAACCCCAGTATACAGGTTTAACCCATCAGTACATGTCTCAAACAGATACCCAAAGGATTTAATAATATACCCGTAAGTTTTATTATCCTTTCTCTGTCGTGGTAGCTTGGCTACAAGGCCCTACCACTCCATTGTGTGATTTATATACATATTATCTTTGGGCAAAATATTCTTTAAACTAAAGAGCCTAAAGTAACCAGGACTATTTATTTTCATACTGAAATCCCTGAAGAGAGGTGTTAAAGATCCCCAATATAATTGTGGCCCCTCTATAAATATTTAATAATCAATTTATTCATATTGATTCAAAACAATAAACAATAACCAAACCACTTAACCTTGCAATATGCTTAATCCAAATATTCTACGTATTTTTGCTGCATTTATTAAATAATATATTTATTATTTACTCTATCACCTCTGGTAGCTAAAGGATAGCAAGGGTCTTGGCATCCAGGAGGCTGACAATTGGGGGTCTGGCCGGGAAATATTCCATTTTATTATATTTAATACCTTGGACCACACATTTTCACAAAAAAATAAAATCAAAGAAAAATTTATCTGAATTTATAAGCGTGATTTATTATTAAATTCTTTTGCAGTGGATTTCAAAACCAATGCAGAATTAATAATCTATTATTTAAATCTTTTAAAGAGAAGAAAAGAAGAATATATTAAAAATTATAAACCTACTGGTTGGAAAGCTTTAGCTCAAGCTGAGCAACTTAATATCTCTTCTGCACGTAAACACTTAGATAAACTCCTTGAACAAGAAGATCTTGAAAGGCGTATCAACTTTCAGGCTCTATTAAGGAAACATAAAGCTTGGAAAAAATACCGTATAGATTACTTTTTTAAATATAAAAGTAAGTTCACAACTTGCATTAACATATTATTTTTAAAAGAAAATAATATTAATATATTTTAGTAAACCAATAAAATACAATTTTTTATCAGTGAATCCTCCTGTACCAGAAACCACCGCCACTGAAGTTGATCTATTGGATCAGGAAGTCCCAGACATCTCTGGACGCCCTGAAAATATTGATTGGGCAGGTGAAAACCTCATTGGAACCCACCAAGACCCCATAGGATTACCTACTAAGGATCAATTTAACCCCAAAAAGGTCTTGGTACCTTTGAACATCAATTTAAGTGAGTTTTGAAATAAAACTTATTTTTACGGATTTTTTTCTGTAAAATACTTATAAAAATATTATTCTGAAAATGAATAGACGTAAAACAAGAGCCTCAGGAAGAATTCCCTCCTATGGATCATTGCCAACAGTTCTCAGTAACCGTGAGACCACCAGTAAGTACAACCATGAAGGGACTAGAACCCATGAATCAAATGTTGATGGACAAGGAGCAGCACCAATCACTTCTTCCCTCTCCCAACCTAGAGCCAGAGAAAGTAGCAGAATCAAGCCACCCTCATTTACAAAAAGATTCCCTGCAGCCACCCCAGCAGAATCTGGCCAAGGAAGCCAGGATCAAAGACTTATTCAAAGAGCATGTGAAATATTGGGAAGAATTCAAAGAAGCCCAAGCCAAGGAGGACATGGTATCTATGAAAAATATGATCTCCCAGACAAAATCCACCCAGATAGCTCTTCAGAAAATGATTCCAAGGAAAGAGGTAGAATCCAACGTAGAAAAGTGGAATCCTTGGGATCAATTAGCCCAACTGAAAGGCAAAGGATCAGGAAAGAAGACATTGTCTTCCTATCCCAAGCCAAAGGTAAAGAAAGACTGGGACCAGATAATATCCCTAGCTCAAAAGTGGAAAAAGGTTTACAACAATTAGCCTCTAATTCTGAGCCCAAACAAAAATCTGATGTAATTACTTCCTTTTCTAATGATATGCATCATAATTTCAAAATTGTTTGTGAAAGTTTGGACGGGGTTTATACCCAAATGGATAAATTAACCTCATTGGTAGCCAAATTGATTAATAACCAAACAAAGAAAGTAGGAATGGAAGAAATTAAAGAACACACAGAAAAGTTATTGGAGACAATTAATCAAGCTGGAATCAAACAGACTCAAAAAATTGAGAATATGTTATCAGGAATCCAAGAAGATTTTATTATGTCTTTCCACCCCTTAAAAGAAGAATTGGCAACCACCACTAACAGTTCTATTCTATCCTTTAGTGAAAAATTGGATGTGATTAATAACAAAGTGGACCTGGAACTTAATCTGATCAAAAATTATCTCAGAGACTTAAAAGTCCGTCTGACCAACCCCTTGAGGAGTACTACAGAGGAACCAAAACCTCCCAGACAAACTACTACTCCTTATGCACCACCCTTATTAGGAATGCATAGGAGTGACACCTTTAGGCCTAGTCCTACTCCTGAGATGGATCAAGCACTCAAACTGTTACCCCCTATTTCTGAATGGCCCAAATTCTCCTGTGAAGGAGAATATGATCATATAAATTTTATTAAATTTATTGACTACACCATTACCTCTTATGACCTACCAGAAGCCATAGCTGTAGTCAGGCTGCCCAGGCTATTTGAAAGAGTAGAATTAGACTGGTTTATCAGTAAGAGAGAAGAAGTAGGATCATTACCATGGAATTCTTGGGAACTTCTGATCAAAGAAAAATTTGCTTCTAGAATGTGGAAAAGGAAAATGATGAAAAATTTCGAAAATTCCTCATTTGACCCCTCCAAGGATCAACCTCACAGATGGTGCTTGGAACAGAAGAAAAGATTGGATTGCTTTTATCCAGATGCTGATAAAGAGGAATTAAATGAAAGAATCCTCAACCTGTGTCCTGGAAATCTTAACCATAGTGTAAGATGTAGGATGAGTATGGATGCGTACTTTCCCACTCTAATCAATGTGCTAGAAGAAGTAATAGACATGAATGGGTTGGACAAGAAAGCCCCTTCCAGACCCAAAGAGAACTATAACATACACAAAGCGAGAGAACAACCTCCTCTGATAAATGCCTCTGATAATAAGAAACCTAATGAGAATAGGGATAAAGAGAGGATTTTGGCAACTTGTTGGAATTGTAACAAGACTGGGCATATGAGACAAGACTGCCCATTACCAAAAAGGAAGATAGCAGTCTTGGAAGGAGGACAGAAGGTTGAAGAGAATCAGAACTATGAAGATATAACTGATACTGAAGGATCTCTTTCTGAATGTAAATTGATCCTGACCAACCCTGTTAATGTTATAGAAAGAGATATAGGGACTTCTGCAGAGATAAATAACATCCATGGGGATTCTAGCCTTCCCCAACAATGGGATCCTACTATAATTCCTAGACATATTATGGATTTCAAACCATTAACAGTTAAACCTATGAGTGGGAAAAGTTATACCACTGTTCAAACATGCTATGCAACTGGGTTTTATAAAAATAGACCTATAAGATTATTACTGGATAGTGGAGCCTTTTGTTCATGTGTCTGTGCTGAATTATTAGACAAATGGGACCCCAATTGGAGAGAACACCTTTTGCCCGTCCCAAAAGCCAAGTTCAGCTCTTGCAATACTACCATGAATTCTATTGGAGTATGTACTGCTCCTATAATACTACCTCACACTAAAGGATCTTTGAGAATAAAAGTGGAATTTTTAGTATTGCTCAACGGACTATGTGACTACCTGATACTGGGTAATGATGCCTTATGTCTATATGGTATAGATGTGTTCCAGAGTAAAGGAAGATACTTCACAGTAGGAGGTAACTGTGATAAGAAGTTTAAGATATGCACCATTCAGTCTAACTTCCCCTCCTCTACTTATCAGAAGCATTTAGAAGACTTTGACCAAGAATATTTCTCTCAAGCAGCTCTGAATATGAAACTTTCTGAGGAACAGAAGAAAGATATATTGACAGTCTGCTTTGAGAACCAGAATGCTTTTTGTACTCAAGATCATACTATTGGTGATATTAAAGGACATGATATGGTATTGAAATTGGCCATTAAGCCTCCTTATCCTCCTAACTTGAGAAGGCCAGCCTATCCTTCTAGTCCTAAGTCTAGAAAAGCTCTTGAGGAACATATCCAAGAACTGATAGACTTACAAGTATTAAGGAAAGTAGGGCATAATGAACAGGTTGATGTGACCACACCTGTAATCATAGCTTGGCATAATGACCAGTCAAGAATGGTAGGAGACTTCAGAACGCTCAACAATAACACTCAAGCAGATTATTATCCTATACCCCGGATTGATCATGCTCTGCATAACTTGTCCAAGGCTAAGTACATCACTACTATGGACATGCTTAAAGGCTTCCACCAGATACCAATAAGCCCTGAAAGCAGGAAGTTTATGAGAATAATCTGTCATTTGGGAATATATGAATATCTTAGGATGCCTTTTTGTATAAAGAATGCTCGATCACACTTCCAGAGAACAATGGATACAGTTCTAGGTACTTACATCAGACAAGGATGGATGATGGTATACATAGATGATGTTATCATATACTCTGATGACTGGGATACTCATATTAACCAAGTAAGATTAGTACTCCAGACAATCTCCAGAGCAGGACTAAAGGTTTCCATGAAGAAATGCAAATTTGGCTACAAAGGATTGAAAGCCTTAGGACATATAGTCTCTGGCCTAACTCTAGCTGCTGATCAAAATAAGATAGCTGCTGTCATGAATAGACCTATGCCTCAAAACAAGACAGAATTACTGTCTTTCATCAGTTTCTGCAGTTATTACAGACAATACATACCAAAGTTTGCCATTCTAACTAAAAGTCTGTATGAAGTATGCAACAACAACACACTATTGGAAATGACTCATGAGAGACTAAAGAACTATGAGGAATTAAAAATAGCTATGACCTCTACTCCTCTACTTATCCAACCAGATTACTCTAAGACCTTCAAACTATACATTGACGCTTGCATGGAAGCACTAGGAGCTGCTTTACATCAGGAAAGGATAGAAGAAGACAAACCAGTAGAAAAACCCGTAATCTTCATATCTAGACAGATCAAAGATACTGAGAAGAGATATGGGGCCAGTCAGTTGGAATGTTTGGCACTAGTATGGGCTTTAGAGAAGCTACACTATTACTTAGAAGGCACCGCTTTTCAAGTAATCACGGACTGCAATGCTGTAAGAACTCTCATGAACATGAAAACTCCCAGCAGACATATGCTCAGGTGGCAAATTGCTAGACAACAGTATAGAGGACAGATGACTATAGTACATAAAGCTGGAGCTAAACATCAAAATTCTGATAGTCTAAGTAGGGATTCTTTGCCTAATGACTCTAAAAATCCAGCATATGACCCTGAAGATCAAGATATCTTTTCTATCCTTAACATCAATCTTTTTGCATTAAGTGCTCCATTAATGGGGATCCACTTATGTGAATTAGACACTGCTTTCTTCAACCTAGTAAGGGATAGCTACTCTCCTGAAATCAAGCTGCTGATTATTATTATGGAATGTGAATCCCCAGAAGCAGCTTTGATAAATAGCCTGCCTGCTTCACTACTAAAACCCTATAAAGCAGGAAGGTTTACCTTTTGGGATGGTCTCCTTTACTTTAGACACCAACATTCCAGCGTATTAGTACTAAGAAAAAAAGAGCATATACAACATATACTCCAGGAATGCCATGACAAATTTTCATCAGGACATTTATCCACAGAAAGAACCTTAGATAAAGTGAAAAAAACTGCCTGGTGGTTAGACTGGAAAGAAGTCACTACTGAATTTGTTACTAGCTGTGATACCTCCCAGCAATCTAATAAAACTACTGGAAAAAGGTTTGGACTCTTACAGAAAATATCTGAACCTACAACCAGATGGGAAATCATCAATATGGATTTTTTCACCCGCCTCCCCCCTGGAGGTACTCATTCTTATAAATCTGTCTGGGTTATAGTTGACAGATATTCCAAAAAGGCAAAATTCTTACCTAACCACAAGGAAGATAGTTCTATGGATGTAGCCTTACTATTCTGGAATAGGATTATAGCTGATGTGGGTATACCCACGAATATAATCAGTGACAGAGACCCCAAATTCACATCTGAGTTTTGGAGGAATCTACATGATATACTGGGTACTACTCTAGCATTTTCTAAAGCATACCATCCCCAAACTGACGGATTAGCTGAAAGGATGATACAGACCCTAGAAGATATGCTAAGGAGGTTCTGTAGCTTTGGTCTAGAATACAAAAACTCAGATGGTTATTGCCATGATTGTGTAAGCCTACTCCCAGCCCTAGAAATGGCTTATAACAGCAGTAAACATTCTACTACCAAAGAAGCTCCCTACATACTAGAAAGAGGATGGATTCCAAAAATTCCTAGGAATAACTTGAAACATAACTTAGCCACTATTCATCCAACATCTCTTGACTTTAAGAAGATGATAGATCTGGAAAAGAATCATGCTCAGAAATTTTTAGAAGAAGAACTTTAATACAACAAACAAAGATGGGACAAATCCCATAAAGAACCTGACTTTAAGATAGGAGACCAGATCTTGATATCTACAACTAATTTCAAAAACCTGGCAGGCAACAGAAAAATGAAACCAGACTTTGTTGGACCATTTGTTATCAAGAATGTGCGTGGCAAAAATGCTGTGGAAGTAATCTTGAGTGAAGAATTATCAAGAAAACATCCGGTATTTCCTGTTAGCCTAGTCAAACACTTTAAACCAAGAGAAGGCAGCAACCTCCCTCCAGAAATAATCCCAATAGAACCTGACCCTGTAAAAGAAAAAGGGAAAGTCAGCAGGATATTGAGAGATAAGAAAGAGAGGGTACAAGGAAAAGATATCAGACTATACTTAGTAAGATACAAAGGAGAATCTGCAGACAAAGATGAATGGTTACCAGAAAATGATATACCTGATGGACCAATACATCTCAGAAACTACAGAGCCAGCAAAAGGAACTGAAGCACATATGCAGTTAATTTTTTCTCCCAACTTCCTCGAGATTTTTTTCAGATATGGCCATATCTTGGAGTGGGGGAATGTCAGCTTGCTACTATTGCAGAGCAAGCTGCAAAGGTAACAAAAATAACATAAAAATAATAATAATACAATTAAACTAAGAAGGAGTAGGAAAACCATATATATTATTACAGAAATGAATTCTCCACCCAAAATTAGGTAGGGTCACTCACTGACCCCACCCTTGAAATCCAACTCCTTATATTTTTAAATAATTAAGGAAAGAAAAACCAAAATAATACGGCTCCATTATTGAGCTTTTTGGCCAGTTAAATATTTCACACACATTGTCACGTATAGGTTTAACACCTAAAATTAAGTCAGAATTGAGGTGTTGTGTATATTTTAGGTGTTATGGGCAGAAATGTGTTTGGTCACAATTCCCGCACGCAGCCGCGGCAGCCAATGCACCCGCGCGCGGCTGAGATACAGCCTTGTCACTCCGTCAAGGTCGTGTACGCAGCCCCGGGCCTCTGACAAGTACGCAGCGGCGGGACTACGGGTTGACAGAGTGACAGGCCACCTGAGAAGCTCAGGTACCGCGTAAACATGCTACAACATACACAGGAACTTTCTACATATGTAATAAATGTTCCCGTGGATAGTAGACTTTCTAAAAATAAAATATTATTTAAAAATACATAAATAATCCTTATACGTATTGTTTATTTAATATAATGCAAAGTACCAAGAATGTCAAAAATAAGACAATGACAGCTTCTAAGAATATATTAAAATACTTTAATATACTTTTATGAGAATTGGGAGACATTAATATTTTCGTGACATACTAAGGAAACTAATGATTCAAAAATATTACATGAATTCACATGATTTATATTTTTAAGTAATTATCTTAGTAAATCAACTGGAACTCGAAAATAAAGAGTAAAATCAATATTATGACTTTTACTCCAGTTATATAATACATAATGAGAACTTACCTGACATCAAGATGTCCGTAGAACTGTCTATTAATATAATTATTAAATTACTGGGAACATTTACTAAGAATAATTAATTAAATAGTACATAAATAGGACAGATTAGTGTTATTCACACGTCCTAATGTCTATTATAAGGTGGAATAATTCCCATACCCTGAGGAATTAGATGCTACCCGTGCTTTAGCACCAAGAACACATGACAGGCTACCTCTGGTACCCTGATAGCCTTAGTGTCCGTGCCTTTGAGCACCTACAACCCTCAGAAGGACCATATTGGGACTCCAAAAGCTATAAATAAAGAGCTCTTTTGAGGATATTGATGGACAGAGACCCAGTAATATCCATATCCAGACACCGTGCCAAGGTAATCAAATACTTATAAGAGATACGTAAGTGATTTATGGCAATGTCTGATCAGTAATATCCGTCCTCAACCTCTTTTTATCAATCAAAACTGCTGAACAACCTTATAACCCCAGTATACAAGTTTAACCCATCAGTACACGTCTCAAACAGATACCCAAAGGATTTAATAATATACCAGTAAGCTTTATTATCCTTTCTGTGTTGTGGTAGCTTGGCTACAAGGCCCTACCACTCCATTGTGTATTTTATATACATATTATCTTTGGGCAAAATATTCTTTAAACTAAAGAGCCTAAAGTAACCAGGACTAAGTGTTTTCATACTGAAATCCCTGAAGGGAGGTGTTAAAGATCCCCAATATAATTTTGGCCCCTCTATAAATATTTAATAATCAATTTATTCATATTTATTCAAAACAATAAACAATAACCAAACCACTTAACCTTGCAATAGGCTTAATCCAAATATTCTACGTATTTTTGCTGCATTTATTAAATAATATATTCATTATTTACTCTATCACCTCTGGTAGCTAAAGGAAAGCAAGGGTCTTGGCATCCAGGAGGCTGAAATTTATCAAATTTTAATTTAGAGATTCAACACATAAAGGAGGAACACAGCCCTGAAGAACCATTAAGCCACCCTATCCCATCAGTCTAACGTAAAAAGCTCTCCATTCCAATTCTGCAGCTGCTTACCACCACTTCTGATAACTCCCCACAGGACATTGTATTGGAGGGGGCATTGTCTATTTCTTATGACCTCCTTTTGAACCACTTGGGTACCCCCAATATTGCTACCCTGGATTTTCTGCAACAAAAAATATGTTGAGTTGGTCCAGGAGACCACTGGCACTAAGCATATATGCATGGAGGATGGGCTGGTTTGGCATAAAGAACAAATCTTTGTTACCAAGAATTTGAGCCAATCTTTCCTTTCCCACTATCATATTTAATTTCTGCATGGGAACTAGGAAATCATGAAGACACTTGAAAATATTCATTTTTCCTTTGCTTGGAAAAACCATTGCTCCAACATTTCTTGTTTTATTCAATTGTGCGTGTCTTGTCAGCAGAACCATCAGCCTACAGACAAGAGGAAAACTCTCCTCCCCATGGTCCACCATGGGGATAGATTTTATAGTAAAGCTCCCTAAGAGCTCTGGTTTTGATTCAATAATGGTCATTGTTGACCGCCTTAAAAAATGCACTCATTTTATCCCAGCCAAAGAGAGCTGTTTTGCCAAGGACCTTGTATGTTGCTTTATAGACCAATTTTTTTGATACCACAGTCTCCTTGAACAAGTAATTTCCAACAGGGGTGCTAAGTTTTTCTCTAAGTTCTGGAGCCTAGTTCTGGAGAAGCTACAGCTCATTCCATCATTCTCCATGGCCAGAAAGAGCACATCAACAAGGTAAGAGAGTCTTACCTACTCAATTTTTTCAATGCTAACCAAAAAAATTTGGCTCTTTGGACCCCCCGTGCCAAAGGTTCTTGGCTCAAATCCCCCTCTTCCACCACCAGTTTATCCCCATTTTTCTCAGAAAAGGGGTACCATCCCAGGACTAGATTGACTAAAAAGGGGGACCAGTTTGTCTCCAGCCTGTTGTTAAAATAGAGGTTTTCTTACTGTAAGAATGTGAAAATAACATGTGTCCTCTGGGTATGGAACCCAGCTCTCTCATGTGCATGGAAAGTGTAATATATTACACTTTCCATGCACAACATAAATGAGTTTCCCCCAGGGGAAACCTGGGGATTTTTTTTTTCTTGAGGGGGTTGGAACACAAACTAAGCATTGTTTTAGTACCCTTGCTGAGCATGTAGCTGAGTGGGTGGCGGTTGGAATAGCCTTGCTGAGCATGTAGCTCAGTATCAAAATTTGATGGTGTGGTGGGAGTGAAGTGTGGGAATCTCACTGACTCAGAATTCTCATAGTAGGCCAGCTGAGCAATTGGCTGAGTAAGTAGAATGGGAATAGTCTTTCTGAAAATATACCTCAGCATCATGATGTATGAATTTTTTGAGAGTGGGAGTATCTGAGTGCCACTGACTCAGCATTTTTATAGTAGCCTTACTCAGAATGTACCTTGGAATCAAGACTGGACTGATATTATTTATTTATGTGTCTATTTATTTATTTGTGTCTATTGTCTTGTTTGTCAATATGTATTTATTTTTGTTTATTTATTGATTTATTTATTTTTTCATTCATTTTTCAAGCTGTTAATTTATTTATGTATTTGTGTGTTTATCTATTTCTTAATCTATTAATATATTTATGAAAGGGTGTATCTTTTTAACAATGCATTCACTAATTTATCAATGTGTTGATTTATTTCTGAATGTGTTTATATATTTCTGAATGTGTTTATTTATTTTTGAATGTGTTTATTTATTTGTGAATGTGTTTATTGATTGATTGATGTGTTTATTTTCTTATTAATATGTTTATAGTGTTATTTACTCATTCATTCATTAGTCTTATATTTATGTTTTTGATGTCCTTTTGAAATTTAATCATCATGTGAATTATTTTCAGCTCTCAGAATTATAATTGGAAAATATTTTGTCATTCAATTTTAATGCTCCCTCTGTGACTTCTTCCAATTGTGATTCATGAGGAAGAATAGCCTCCAGAACATTCATCTGCCCAAATTCACAAGGTGGATTCCTGATTCTACACCTTTTCTTGTCTTTTTGAGAATTTTTTGAGGCTCTGTAGGCATTTTTTAATTTTATGTTTAGTTCATTTTTTCCCATTTTTTCTTATCACATTTTGTACCTACTCACATTAGCCTTTTAATAATAAGTGTTTAGTGATATATATTGGAGAAATGGCAGAAATTCCATTCAAATTTTTCTCAGAGATGGTAAAATGATTTTCATTTCCACATTTAAATATTGCTTTCTCCAATCTTTGTCTATTTTTGCTTTGTATATTGAATTTGGGATACAGAATTAATCCCTTGTTTTTTACATTAACCACTTTCTGTTTTTTCATACATCCAGTAAAATCAACCAAAATTTTGTCGTTTCTTGGTCATATCTCAAACAAATTTGTTTCATTTTCATAACATGTTGTGGTACATAAGTTAATCTAATAATCAAAAGACATGTTTCTGTAGCTGATTTAGTGAAATTAGGGTAATAATTTTGTAGAGATCTTGGTTTGGGTGCACAAACTAATTAACACTCAAGTGATACTATTGCTATACATCCTTTATCCATTCAAGGTGAGATCTCGCAAGCATGGTACTCAATCCATGCAAAATGAGCACAAATCTCACTACAGTGGGTTACATACATTATCTCACTTTGCATTACCCTTAATAAAAGCTGCAGCTCAAACTTTTCCAAGTTTGAAAAAGGATTGGGAAAATTACATGGTAGAAGTGGTTTGATTACCAGTCAAGTGTTGGTAATGCTATCTGTGTTTTCAAGGGACCGGGGGTGCCCGAAAATACCATGAATGACGCTGTATTGATATGGGAAATTGCCATGGATGACAACACTGTTGTTTGGATTGTTTTGGATGGTAAAAAAGAGAACTCGATCAATTAAACAATTGGAGAGTTTTTCAACATGGGAATTTACTGGGAGAGACTTGAAAGATTCGGCATTGCTTTTTCTGTCCCATTTCTTTGACAAAATTCAAGTTTTATTGTGGGGGGGCGGGAAGAGCTCATTGAGTTGTTTGATCAAATTTTCTAGAGTAGATGGATTGAGAAACGCTTGTCAGCCTTTTGGAACAATTGCAGACTGAATGAATTTGGATTTTGAAAGCTGCTCAATTGTTGGATTAAAGGACCTAACTTGCTTGAAGACTTTTTGGGTTCCAATAATAAGGCTTGCAAATTTCCAAAACAACAAAAGTTTGAAGGAAAGTTATTTCAAGTTGACCTTTTTTTCAAACAAGAAGTGTCAGATTCCAATTAATACATGTTCTCATCATCAGGTGAAAAAGCATACCAACATGGTTTTTGTGAGTGGATTTCAAGATAGTCCCAATCAGTCTTTCCATTGAGAAAGACCACCAGGCTTGAGAAGGTCCAAAACTTTCCAGAAAATTGGCCAGGTGAACCAACATGTGGTGATTAGGAGCAAGAGCAACATCTGGAAAAAGGGTCAGGCATCTCTCAGGTATTCAATGTTTTGGTGACAATACTTGCGGATTCTTTTGGCAGTCATTGATCTCTTAAGAGCTAGTTTAAATAATGAAACAAGATGTGAAAAATTACAGAAGAGAGAGCATGATTTGGGTCCGCCACATTCCCAGTAAGCAGGCAATATCAGAGGAAGTTGGATTGTGAATAGGTTTTGCCACTTGTCCGCTTTGAGGCGACCAAACAAAGCTTTACCCAAGATTGGTATTGCTCTTTTGATCCAGGTTGGAATGTTGATCCAAGGCAGAAGTTGGTTGATAAACTTTAAAGCTTCCCAATCAAAAATAATTTTACCTTCACTTGGGGGTGTCCAAGGTCCGCCCCAACCACCATCTTCAAGATACAGTGTGAAATTCTCATTGCTAGTTTTGTGAGAACGGAAATCCATAAAATCAAAAGAAATGCCAGACTGTTTGGTGTTTTCTCTCTCAATTTCACTGGGGCTTGGAGGTTGGGGGGCAGTGACTTTTTTAGTGGTAGATTTTGCTATTAAATTCATAAGCTCTGTAGTTGAGACACTCTTTGGTTCAGAATCATTGGCAACGTCCAACATACTACAGAATCTTTGGCAATACCACTTCAATAATTCCCAATAGAAGATTATGCATTGAATCAACCACATGGGGGTTGATAACGTCCCAGTAGGGTAGCCCAAGGATAATGGAGTACCAAACACCATGCTCCCATAAAATCTTTGCCCAAATGCTGTCACTTTGGGAATAACAAGCCGCAAAGGCCCACTTCTTGTGGTCAGCAAGGTTTTGGGTAGGCCATGTCTGAAGATCAAGGTTCCCAATTTGAGAGGTTTCTAGCAGGCAGTACAAGCACATCTTGGTGGCTGTAGGTGCTGAAAATACCAGGCCTCAACGGAGAGCAGGCAAATTGGCAAAGAATGGGAGTATGGCACCAAAGACGCAACATCCCCAAGGGTAGAGGTGAGTTTTGGAAAGAAACAGACCTGATTCCCACGGCACCTTCAATTTCTCAACAATGGGTTTTGGAACCCAGTTAATTTGCTCAAGGGACGGTTCTTTTGGCCCAGGTGCAATTCCTACGACGAAAACATTCTGAGGCAGGTATTGCAACTGTAAGGGGAGAGAGAAGCAAACCAATACAATGAAGGTAATTCTGAAATGCTTCCCACCTTGTTGATTACCATAAGGATTTATTGCATCCATGAAAATTCCAAAGGTGAGGTTTGTGGCTTTGTTAGTGTACTTTTTACCATCTGGTCCGCAAAGCTCTCTCCACATTAGAGAATGCTGGATGTCCAAAACTTCACCATTGGGATCAAATGCTTTCTGGGCAAGAGTTGCACTCAAGCTCAAAGATTCTTCAATTCCTGTTCATGAGAAAAGCCTACCTAGCCAATTGTATAGGCTTTGGAAAGCATAAGTTCTGATTGGAACATAGCCATTTTTGATGGGGGGAATAATGCGGCCCCACAGGTTTTGGGGCTATCAGAGTTGGATTCTTCACCAGATGAAACTTCCCTTTTTTGAGGTTGAGTTGCCAAAGTTGACTGTTCTTGGAGAGTGAGACATACTTTTATAAATTTTTTTGGTGCCTTGGGGTTTTTTGGGTACATTGAAAAGCAACTCTGACAAAAAATGACGCAAATTAATACTGGGTCAATTTGGAGCCTTTGAGTGATAGTATGGATATTGGATGGAAGAGCTTCAAGAGTTTTCTGTTGTCTGAAATTCAATCATCTGTTGTGAGATTCTCCAAGTACGTACATAGAAAATGAGAAAGTAGATCCCAACCACATTTTAAAAAACAAGATGTAGTTGAGTTGGAGGAATAATTAAATATGGACAGCATTGCAGCCAATATGGACACATGGAAAACTGCAGGATCAGTCTGCTTGAGAGTGAACTTCAAATAGCAACCTAAAAGAAGAGAGCAAAGGAATAAGTAGTCCAGGCAGAATTGGAAAAGAATCAAATTGAGACAGACTACAATCATATGCATTGGATTTGCTTGGATTTTCTTGCCCTGAAGCCTGGGAATTAAGATTGATTTAATTGAGATCAACCTCAGAGGTAAGCCTAGAGTTGTTATTTCTTTTGTTGGTGCTGATAATTCTTTTAGAGGATGAGTTAGGGGAAGCACCACCGTTGTTATTCTTATCACTGGACGAGGAGTATTGAATGCAGAAATAGTGTCGGCATTTCAAAGGAACAAGTTGAGAGGCAGAAAAAAACTAACTTGCGCTTCTTCAAGCAGTGCTGATATTTGCGCATCAGCTAATGCATGTTGATTTTGGGTGTACTGAGAAGTTATTGTTCCCGGCTTCCATGTCCCATCCTTTTCTTGGAATTTCTGCAATCCGCAACCAAAACTCTGGCATTTGCAAATAGCTGGGGTGGCTTGAGTTTGAGACATTATGAAAATGAAAAGCACAGGTTTATTTGACAGATTTAACAGCTACCAGAAACCAAGGAGCTCTAAAGACTGGAGTGAAAGAGGAAAGAAGGCAGAGGGTAGTTGGTCTAGTGAGATGAAAAAGGCCCAACAACAGAGTTCCAGATCCTGGATAAGGAGGGAATACAAGTATGGCTGGATGGACCGGTCTGACACACCAGGCACAACCGCAGAGTTTTAAATGTGAAAAAAATAGAGGACAGATGAGATTAATAAGTGAGGATTTTTGGTTGAATTGAATTGAGATGATAAATTTAAGAGGGCTGAAACAAAGAAAGATCAATGAACAAAGGAAACATAAAGAAAGATCAGGAAAAGAAGGAAAGGAGAAAAACATCAAGCATGAGCTTTTACTGTAGAGAGTTTTGGGACTTAGAAAACGAGGCCTGCTGAGAGACTAGAAGACAAGGCATGGAAGATGGTCAAGGCAGGCTGAAGAGAAGAGAATCAGATATTGAGACCTTGGAGGAAGAGAGGTAGTGATGGTCTTACCAGACATGGAAGAGTTCATTGAGTTGTTGACAATTGAGAGCGTTTTGGAAATAAAGAGTAGAAAAAGAAAAAGCAAGAAGATTAATAAAAAGGAAGACAAATAAAAATAAAAGAAAAAGAGAATGAAGATAAGAAATGTAAGTTGTTTAAGAGGCAAGTTAATTGAGAGGCAAGATCTTGAAGATTGTTGAAGTTCTGTTGAATTTGATATAGAAAGAAAAGTCAATAGTCCTCTCATCACTGCCCTCTTGCAGTAAAGACCGGGAGCACTGGAGATTGATTTGCGGGTGGTTGAGCAGTGACAGACGAGGGACATTTATTGAAGAGAACCAGGACAAGTGGGCTTCCCCCCAAGTAACTGGCCTGAAAGAGAAGGTCAATTTTCTACACCCCTTGTGTCTGGTAAGACTGAACTGGTGTGATTGATGAGATTGATGAGAGATGACAGAGCACTTTTGGGAAGAGCTTTGGTTAGTCCCTCAGAGAGCATTGATGAGCTAGGGATTAATTTGACAACTAATTTATTAGCTTTGAGTTCCTCTTGCAGGGCCTTTGTTTTTATGTTGATGTGTTGAGTCTTTGAATTGCAACCAAATTTCTTAAGTTTGTCCTCCAGGCCTTTATTGTCTATGAGATTTAAACTAGATTCTTATTCTTTGCCCCAAATTTCCGCGACAAGAGTTTTCATCCAGATAGCTGCTAAGAAAGAGTCCACTAAAGGATTTAGTTTGGCTTCAGTGGTTGAGTGAGTAACATTTTGTCGTCGGTAGCTGCTCCAGGCGATAATTGAGCCGAAAAGAAGAGTGAGATGGCCAGATTGTGAGTGTTGAGTTATACGATTGTTGATCCAAGTAGCATCACTATAGCAGATTAGTTGAGTCAAGTCATTTTGAGCTTGCAGCGTAAGAGCTAGGTTTCTTGTGTATTTGAGATATTTCCAACATTGTTTAACTTCTCTCCAATGGTGGATCCAAGGTTTTTTGCAATAACAAGCTAAATTAGAAACTGCGAAGCTCAAATCAGGTGTAGTGAGGCAAGCTATATAGTTCATAAGAAAAACGGCGGATCTGTAATTGATTTTAAGGGTTTTGAATTCTTCATGTTATTTCTTGGATGCAGGTTTCAAGTTGACATTGGGAGTTAGAGGGACGGAGGAATCTTTGCAGTCCAAAATCTTTAATTATTCAAGACTGTGATCTATGTGTTTAGGCTGAGAGAGAAGAATCTTATTGCCTTCTTTAATGTATTTCATTCCAAGTATTGTGTTTGGATTGTGATGGGATGAATTGGGAAAAGGTTTTAAGAATTCTTCTTTGAAGTTGTTACCGTTACTGACTAAAATTAAGTCGTCCACATGTAAGAATAAAACAGATTTTGACTTGGTGTGTAAATAGAGACAGGGATCAGCAGTGGATTATTTGAATCCTTGGCTAAAAATCCAAGAATTTAATGTGTTGAACCAATTAGTTGGAGGTTGTTTCAAACCGTAGAGAGATTTCTTGAGCAATAGTTATTTGGCGATGCTTTTGGAACCCTTGGGATTTTTTATGATAACAGTTTCTTGAAGATTGGCATTAAGGAAAGCAGACTTGACATTGAATTGAGTTATTTGACGAGAGAATGAAAGACCAAAGATGAGGGCTATTTGCAGCAAGGTAGCTTTTCCCGTAGGTGAGAATGTATCTTGATAATCTAGACCATAAATTTGATTGAATCATTGAACGCAAAGGCGGCTTTTGTATATTAGGGGGTCACCGTGGAAGTTATCCTTAAGGCAATATACCCACGTAGTGTTTAGTGGATTAATGGGTTCTGGACCATGGTAATCTTCCAACACCTTCATAGATTCAATTCCGTTGAGCTCGACGTCCATAGATGATTCTAAAAAAGAGGAATCCGAGCACTTCTTGGCTTGTTCAAAGGATTTGGGAACAAAATAATGATGAAAGCCAAACCGTTGAGGTTTATTTAATTTAAAACAATCCCTGAGAACTCGGACTGACTTGTTGGTTAGTTGAGGAACTAGTTCTTTGTGAATTTGCTCTTCTACCTCCGACTTGTTAGAAGAGGAGATTTTGGTTTTGCTTTCTGGAGATGATTGAGGTTGAGAAATTGCAAGTTTCTTTGAATTGAGAGGTTGAACTATTGGAACGTCATCCAGATCAGGAACCGGAGTAATTTCTTTTTCTATCATGAGTTTGTCGGTTGATGAAGGAGAGTGGTTTGGAGAGGATAAAAACTTGACATGCTTTGAACAAACAATTAAATTATTTGGGGTGAGTATTCTGTAGAATAAAACAAAAGGATTGTAACCCACAAGGGTTCACATCTTCCCCTTATCTCTGAATTCTTTGCCTTGAGGAATATTCATGTCTAGATAGACTACATTCAATCCTATAGGTTGAAAGAATTTGATTGGGAGATTCTTCCCAGTGAAGAGCTCGTATGGAGACTTTGCATCCTTTGCCTTGGGAATTTGATTAATGGTAAGACAGACCAATTTTGAAATCTCTGCCCACAGTGGGAGAGGTAGCTTAGAAGATCTGAGGGTGGTTTGGATTGCTTCCGCAATAGTTCTATTGGCTTGTTCTACCCTTCCGTTATGTTTGTGATGATAAGGCTCTGTAATAAGATGTTGGATTTAGTTGCCCTGTAAGAAGTCCAAAAATAAATTTGAGAAAAATTCTCCTCCGCTGTCTGAACAAACAGTTGATGGAAAGCAGCCTCTAGATTTATTTTCAAAATTGAGAATAAAAATGAGTTGCTGGCAAGCATCCAATTTTTTTTTTAAGGGAATTGCTGACAAGTAACCCAAGAAGTTGTTTATTATAGTCAGGATATATTTCATATTGTTACAAGAAGCAGGATTCATTGGACCCATCAAGTCGACGTGTATCTTTTCCATTGGTTTGGAAGAAATTGAAGCTGTATTTTTGAAAGGTGATTTGGTGAATTTTGCAAAGGTGCAATCTTTGAAAACAAAAAATTAAATTTGTTTTTTGGGAATTTCAGGGAATAGAAACTTGAGTCAACAGGGATTAGCATGGCGGAGCAATAGATGGAGATGTTTGAGCTTCTCATCTGAGAAGACCTTTCAAGTAAGGTAAGACATTTTCAATCCGCGACCAATTGATTTAGGAAGATTGAGGAAGAAGAGGTTGTTTTTGATAAATCCAGTGAAAGCCACTTTACTACCGTTGAGAAGTTGAAAGGATTGTCCTCTCGACTGCAAAACGCAGTTTTTTTTAGTTATTAATTTGCCGGGACTGATAAGATTTACTACCAGATTGGGAACAAAGAAGCAATCTTTAAGCATTACTTCAGATGATTTCCAATTCAGTTTAATGGTTCCTTTCCCTAGAATAGGTAGGTTGGCTCATTCTTTCCCAGTACTTATGGATTCGCCTTTGCAGTAGGAGAATTCAATGAAATATTCTTTGGAATTAAACATATGACAGGACGCTTCAGAGTCCAGGATTATTTGGTGTTTGGCGCTGATATCTTCAATCCAGGTGTTGATCAGTGCATGATAGTGTGCCACCTCCTTGTTTTTGGATTCAAATTGAGCTCTCCATTTTTCTTGGGCTTCCTTCCACCACTTGGGGGCTAGATGCTTGTGTTTATGCCAACATCTGTCTTCAGGATGATCTTGTGATTTAGACTTGTGAAATCCTTGTTTTCATCTTTGATCTTTTGGAACAATTTTCTTTTGCCAATCCGACGCAATCAGAGCAGTTTTGAGAGGTTTTCAATTGCTTTGTTTTGCCTTGGTTTTGTTGATTAGTTGGTTTAGGTGATTGAAAACCAATTCTACTGATATGTCTGTGTTGGAGTGCATGATTTGTTGTTGAAGAGGATGTAGTTGAGAAGGAAATTTGAATAAAATTAATTACGCCACAATATCCTCCGGTTAGTTGATTCCTACATCTGCCATTTTCTTGATAGAAATTTTTGATTGGGTTATGAATGACGCTATGTTTTTGGCTCTGAATTCTTGGTACAAACATTTGTTGAAGATTCTTGCACAATTTGCTTTTTGCAAGGAGTCAAAACGTTCCTTGATGCTTTTCCATAGTAGTTTTGCTGAGTTTATGTTGAGAGCGTTTACCACGTTTGCGTGCGTTACCAAATTGATTTTTGATAATATAATAACCTGTACTTCCATTTCCTCAGTCTTGCTTAATTGTTTCAATTCTTCTTCCAGCGCAACTTTAACATTCTTTAGTTTGAAGAGAATAGATAACTTTTCCTTCCAAATTGAGTAGTTTTATTTGTTGAGAATTGGAATAGCTTCAAGAGCATCCTTTAGCATAATTTGAGTGAATCCATCAAACGAAGTTGAGCTTGATCCCTCCATCACGGTTAGCTGTTGAGAGTTTGGCTTTTAACCTTTTTGGTTGAATTGAACTGAGATGATAAATTTAAGAGGGCTGAAACAAAGAAATATCAATGAACAAAGGAAAAATAGAGAAAGATCAGCAAAAGAAGGAAAGGAGACAAACACCAAGCACAAGCTTTTACCATAGAGAGTTTTGGGACTTAGAAAACAAAGACCGCTGAGAGACTAGAAGACAAGGCATGGAAGATAGTTGAGGCAGGCTGAAGAAAAGAGAATCAGATATTGAGACCTTGAAGGAAGAGAGGTAGTGATGGTCTTACCAGACATGGAATAGTTAATTGAGTTGTTGACAATTGAGAGCGTTTTGGAAATAAAGAGTAGAAAAAGAAAAAGCGAGAAGATGAATAAAAAGGAAGACAAATAAAAATAAAAGAAAAATAGAATGAAGATAAGAAACATAAGTTGATTGAGAGGCGATTTAATTGAGACGCAAGATCTTGAAGATTGTTGAAGTTCTGTTGAATTTGATATAGAAAGAAAAATCAATAGTCCTCTCATCACTGCCCTCTTGCAGTACAGACCGGGAGCACTGGAGATTGATTTGTGGGTGGTTGAGCAGTGACAGACAAGGGAAATGTATGTAAGAGAACCAGGACAAGTGGGACGCCCCGCGAGTACCTGGCGTGAAAGAGAAGGTCAATTTTCTACAAGGATGGAAGGAATGGCGCGACACTAACAGGCTCAATGATCAGGTGAGATTCAGGGTTCAAAGGGAAAAGCGGCAGGGATGGTGGCACTGGCGTGACATTGAGGCATGACAATGGCTGAATTTTGAGTCAATACAAGCCAAAAAGGTTTGAGGTTCATTCTATGACCTCTGTAACCCCAATATAAATATAAAATCAAATGGCGTGGCTTGATTTGGCAAGTGTTAAGAGTCCAGTCACCTCAACCCTAGAATTTTAGGTGACTCAATTGGACTTACATAAGAGGGCTCTGTAAACTAGGCTAGTGGGACCTTCAGACTCAATGTTGTGACGGGTGATGGGGAGTGTAAAGATTAGCAAAGATAATAGTACCATATGGCCAACTTGATAAAATGAGCCAGGTACTTAACTTATTAGTTGGATTGACATTTCAAAGGCAGTATTGAGGTGTGTAGGTTGATATCAATCCGTTCCCCTTGTGCTCAAAAGCCCAAATGCAGTATTCCTCTGGGTGAAGGTTGGCGATATATTTGGTCTTTTTGTTTCAAAGATATTTCCTTTGACATTCCAAATTCTCAAGAAATATGAGCTAATGAGAGGTGAAAGAAGCAAATTTCATGTATGTGCATATATCAACAACAATATTGGGCCAAAGCTATTTACAGAGAAGAAGGGGAGGGCCAACAATTTTTTACGCGGAAAAGGTAGAACAAATGGATAATATTTAAAAAGAAGTGAAATTATGTCTAGGATATGGGAATGGAAGTGAAAATCATGTATATAGCCCTGTTTGGTGACCTCAAACAAGGATAAGTAACAATAACTAAATCATTATAAATTTAATCAAATGATTTATGAAAAAGCAAAAATTTGGAATCAACATCAACTCAAGACTAATAAATACTAATTAGTTTCACAGATAACAAAAAAGACAGGTTGATTCACGTCCATATGCAACAAAATGTCAAAAACTATTGCTCATTAAACCCAAATTTTCCTGCTTAGACAAGTGACTCTAAGATTTGCATCATGGGTTTTGATTGGGGGCCTGGTTGTATTTTCAATGCCGTTACTTGCATTAGACTTTGAGACTTGAGCAAATCAGTATTATAGCAGTCCGCTGGAAGGGCAGCGGGGCAAGGTTTATCACTAATTATTGGTCCTCTGGGTTGAACCCGGTTGATGGTTGGGTCCCAACCGGCCAATTTTGAACTGGATTGCCGCTGGAAATCAATCAAGTTGTTGATTCATTGAAAGATTTGACCAACCCAAGGGTGACGCCAGGGAATTTGTTTTACTGCTACCTGTTTTTTTGTTGGAGTCAGAATCTTCTTCCTTGTCAGTTTCAGGATTGCTGGTGCATTTTTGGACAATTGGAATTAATTTTGTAAGGGCCGGTTGAGTGAGAAGGAATTTGAATTGTGCATCAGATACCTGCAGCAAGGAAAATTTCACAGCCACCAATAAATGCGCTTAAATTTAATTAAATTTAAAGGAAAGACAGAAGAAAATGACTTACATCTTTTGCATGTTCACAAAGGCCTTTCTTGTCAGTTTTGTTGTTTAACCATTCAGGATCCCAGCCTTCTTTGCGATAGCTGGTGGGTAAAGCTTGATCAAGGAATATGTATTATTATTCTTCAAAATAAAAATTGCTCACGGCCGATGCAGTGTCTTAGCATGATTGATGATTCCCAGCCAAATGTTTTCTTTGTTACTAGTTTCAAGGTCAATTTTGGAATATTCCCCCGCTCTGACCAACCTGATAAATTTAGAATGAGCTAGATTCCAAAGAAATAGGTTTTCTTGATCATGGACACACTTAGAAATATCAGGTCAAAATGATTGTACACCAACTTGTTGCATGGCTTTCCACATGATAGAAAGGGTTTGGACAGAAGCGTCAATGTGGCCTGGCCCATTGGGATATCGGAATGCGGGATCATCATCATGCAAATAACTAGATGAACTGCTTGTCTCATCATTGTCAATCTAAGCGTTTCTTGCATCCCTATTCCATCTGGCATTCTCGCGTTTGGTTCCAGGGGGTGGAAATGTATTTGATTCCATGCACTTTCCAAACAGTGTTTGTATGTGCATACGGACCCAAGCCTGAACATGGACAACTGTCAGCTAAAAGAAGATAAGTTGAAGATAAATTTGCTTACTAGAAGATCATATTCTCTAACACGTCGAGTGGGATGGCTGTTAGGGATCTGCTCTCGATAGGTACTAGGGTTTTGCGACAGTTGCAGCGCCCGTTCTGTAGTATTAGCACTCTGCTTTAGCTCAAACAAAACTTTGGACGTGCAGTGGCAAGTTTTGGTGATCAAGGGGTTGACTTGGTGATAATTGGAACCAGATGAATGTATATGAATAGGTGAACCAGTGGGCGTGACAAACTGGCCAGTTGGGATTCCAGAATTCCTCCAAGATTTGACATTTGGCAACCTAGCTAAATTTTACAAACTCTCCAAAGTGGGACTGGGGGCAGCTTTGGCTTGCACAATGTTGTCATCAAAAAAGGAAGGGCGGAAAAAATAGCTGTTTTGTTGGATTCTTTTTTGTGGTTTTTGATGGCGCAAAGATTTTTGACACCAAGTAACATGGCTGGGGGTAGGTATTTGAGATCCTGAAGCCAACCAATTTATTTTCCTAAGTTCTGGGCTTGGAGAGAAGTGATCAGGCATCTTTCTTTTATTGCATTGATGCGGAGACACAGAGGTATCACCACCCCATGAATTGGACTTTAGGTGAGTCAACGGCTCATAACTAGGCTCTGCCACTGTTTCCGGTTGCACAATATCATTATTGAAGAAGGAAGTGCTGGGGGTATAGCTTGGTTGGACATTGCTTCCTTGCGTAAAATGACATCTTGTAGTTCTCTGAAAATGATTTGATGTAGTTGGTATACACCAACTATAATAAAGAAACTTTCTTCCTGGTGGTCAAGATATGCTTGTAGAGGTCAATGACAATGTCAATTTGTGAGGACATATCATGAATGAGTAACCAACTACAAGCATGCAGGGACTGAGGTCCTGAAGACTGCATGAAAGCATTGATAATATCTCAAAACTTACAAGGGCATCCTCAAAGCTAAAAAACTCCATTCACTTTAATATAACAGGAATTCTAGAAGTTTGAGACAATCTAGCATAGGCCAATAGGTTTGGCTTTCAAGGAAGAATATCTCACCTAGGAAAGCCTTGGATAATTGAGATGCCAGTTTTGTTTGAAATTTCAAATTCTGGAGCCGGTGGGTACAAAAATGGCTTGACTTGAACTCTGTCCTCCCCGGAACAAGCTCCATCCAATTTTCAACACCATAATTCTCACAGCTTTTTGAAATTGGATATGGATTGAAGGGGAGCCTGAATTTTGGGATTTCCTAGTTTGGAGTATAATCCAGTTTAAGATCAATGCAGTCACCCCCAAAGTACAGGAAGATCTCAGAAATACTTGTACAGAATACCACTTCCTTTATCCCAAATCCTCTTCTTCATTATATTCCGCTTCCCATGTCTTCATTTCCCAGCCCACCTTGTGGCTTCCTCCTTGCTTTAGAATTATTATGTAAGCCTTTATTGTTATCCCCTGTGTCCATCCTCAAATAAACAATATAAATCAATAAATTATATTAATTCTTCATAAATTTTCATGCCAAGTACTGGTTAGCTTAGATTTTTTGAGCTAGAATCAAACACACATAAATGCTGCACCTATCTTTCAAAATCTCTTCTTATGAGATTTTGAAGGATCATGTATACAGTTTTAGTAGTTTTCACCATTCCCCTTTATAACAGAAGGTGCTAGTATTCTTTTTGAAATGAGACTACCATAAAGAGAGAAAATACAATGCAGAGCACAGAAAATAAAGTACTTCAGTGAAAAAACAACAGATAAAGCATGAGCCACAACAACTAAACAGAAAACTTTAAATGAAAACCCACACCAAGGAAAGGAAAAAAAATGGACTTCTAAGACAAGATAGAGAGACTGTCCGAAAAGAGAAAAATGCTTAGACAGAAGAGAAAAAGAACTGCCAACAAGAGAGACAAATAAATCAAAAATCATCCTCATTACATTGAAATTGCAAGGAAAATTAAGAACTAAGTAACAGATACAATGAATATTAATTGGTTCTCATTCCCCCCATTGAGCGTTTTTATTTCTTAACTCCATTTTTGCATTCATTTCCATTGTAATTACCTTTAATCATTTTGAATTTCAAATCTCAGTCAAATCACATTCATTCTTCCATCAAAATTATCAAGCCTACTGTTGCAACCACAGTCAATAGGAATGCAACTCCCCCTTATCATTGAATTATTCTATCAGATGAACAGTAAAAATGAATATTCTCAAATCAAAATCAAACTATATCTCATAGATTTCCAAGATGGCACCCCAAAAATCTCAATCTACTCAGCACCAAATGGCCAACCAATTACAAGCCAGCAACAATGGCATAAAGCCCATCACACCTGAAGATAAAAAATATTCTTACTGGGTACATCACATGCAGGGTTTCCTCAAGCTCAGAAAGCTTCTTGAAACAACCATAAATCCAACTTCTGAAACCCTATCTGAGGAGTAACTACCCAAGTAAGAGGAAGCAGCCATCACCCTAACCACCAATTTTGATGCTCAAATCCTTTCAGAAATTGTGACCCCTGCCATCAATTTTAAAGCCAAAACTATCCATATTAATATTGATCAAACCTGAAACACTGCCAAAATATACTCAATTGATCTATCAAGTATGGAATCAATTTGGGAGAATAAAATACAACAAGGACTTTCCAAAATTTGTCTCTAAGCTCAAAGCAACTGTAGAAAACACTTGTATGATTGGGATGACTATTTATCTTCAAACCATTGTGTGTTGAAACATCTCTAGGATCAAC
This sequence comes from Puccinia polysora, assembly GCA_025617555.3. Classification (NCBI taxonomy): domain Eukaryota; kingdom Fungi; phylum Basidiomycota; class Pucciniomycetes; order Pucciniales; family Pucciniaceae; genus Puccinia; species Puccinia polysora. The sequence goes on along the minus strand of CM062616.1, from coordinate 40,752,864 downwards.
AAAAGAAAACCAGTACTGATGAAAACCACTCTCTGAAATTAGCTAATCTTCAACAACCCAGATAAGTCTATATTTTGATCAAAAAAATAGCAAACCATGACTTCTATTTTCCCCCTATCAATAATGGCACAGCACTCTTCACAACTAAGAGAAAAGATCAAAAGAGTGAAGATTAAATAAGGTACAGAAGAGGGAATAAGAATCTGGATGCCACTCACCTGGAGGATCAGTGCTAGACCTTGCATCAAGATTTCAGACCCACCAAGCAAGCACAAGGAACGGCAATGACAGCTACCTCAGAAAAGCCCTTCTACCAGCCACCATCCTTTGGCATCAAAATTCTCAATTTATATGGAAAAAATCACTCCACATTTATCAAATTTTGGGCCAGCCACCATCTCCTGGGACAATAAGTGCTTGTTCACCATATTCAGCCGAAGAAACATTGAAATTCTAACCAGATTGACAAGGGAAATACTCAGAGAAACACACAAGGGAGATGCAACCAAAAATCTTAATAATGGCAGCACCATTAAACTGAAAAACTGCTTGTTTGTCCCTGAATTGAGCAGGAATTTGATATTGTTCTGCAATTTAATACAAAAATAGGCCACCCTAAAAGTGGGGGGGAACTGTTAAAATTTAAATAGATGGAAAAGCCAGGACTAGATGCAATCTTAGTGCAGGGGTACTAAGATTGCATCCAGTCCTGGCTTCTGGTTTAAAAAATTCTTTGAAAAAAAAAACATCATCATATGAAGAATCAGTAAAAGATGCAGGAGGACACTTCTACAATAAAGAGCTGGAAATCTTTCTTTGTACTGGAGGAATCACACACAACCTATCAAATCCATAAATCCCAAAGCACAATGGCTTTGCTGAAAGAGGAAACTGGAATTTTATAGAAATGAAAAGATTTATCTTGGTGCAATCTTATTTCAGGTCCATATGGTGGGGAGAGGCATTAGTAACAGAAGCCATGGTAACCAACAAACTACCTTCATTAGCCAGGAGAAAGTTGACTCCTGCTTTCATAATGTTCAAGAACCAGTCCAGCATGTGGAAATTCAAGCCCTTTGGTGGCATTTCAATGGCACTGAAGCCAAAACAACATCATGGATCAAAGTTTGACAAGGTCTCAATGGAGGGTGTGTTTGTGGGTCAATCAAACAACATGAATAGCAATAAAATATTCAAGCAAGAAAGACTATAGCTGGCTTTGAAATAGCATGCCCCTTTGACAAAATTGTCTCCCTGCCACTAAGGGAAGCTTCTGCCACCATAATTCATCCTTTCACACTCTTTTATCACATATTTGAAAATGACTATGCCTTTCCTTAAAAAGAAGAGATTTTTCCAGATGGAGCTCAGATAAAAAATCACAGCAGAAACAAGGAGACCAAAGAAATACCTCCAGCCTCAGAGGAGCACAGATATCTGGGAAGGAAAATAGTTTTTTGAGGAAAATGGGGCACCCCAATCTAATCAACAGAGATGTGTCAAAAAGCAAAATCAAAAACTAAAACACATTTTGAATAACTGTGGAATATGTTGCCACAACATTGTTAATCCCAAGATTCATAGAGAGGCATTGGATAAAGATGAGACAAGCCATTGGGTCCAAGATGAGAATAGAGAATTTCTAAAAATGAAGAAACATATTTTTTGGTTTAAGCAACCACACTTGGACATGTATCACCCCATTCCAACAATGTGAAAATACAAAAAGAATCTTTTGGAGGTGATAATCAGTTAATTGAATATAAGGTAAACAATTTTTTTGCAACACTTCTGAAATACTTATGGACTCAAATTTCTCTCCAAATATAAACCAAATGGTTTACATTCATCCTTGCAGTTCCTTATTGTGCATGCAGTGGCCACCAAGATTTAATTTCAGCAGCTTCATGTGGAAAGAAAATCCTCCCCAATTTGTGACTTGAATCAAAAATTCACCTCCCTTCCACAAAAAGGGTACTGAACTTCCCCAAGGACATTTTTTGAGCTGCAGAAGACAATCTAACGTCTGAAGCAGGCATTTCTGGCCTGGTAAATGATATTAAGAAAATTCCTCAAGAGCATTTCCTTCATGGCTCCAGATTTTGATCCCTGTGTGTTCTGGAGGACCAGTGAACAACCCACGTGGCCCTTCATCCACATTGATGACATTGCAATCATCAGCAAAAAGCCCACTGCTCTCAAATAATAAATAAAACAGGAATTTGAAATCAACTATCTATCTTGGAGTTTAAAACTTTCTCTTGGGAATGAATATCAAAAAAAAAGCAATGGTATCAGCATCTGCCAAAAACAGTACATAGAGAGAAATCTTGAATAAAACAATCTTCCAAATCTTCACCCAGTCATCTTGCCAATGCTTTCAAGCAGTCAGCTATCCACAGCTACAGATGTAATGGCTTGGGTCAGTTCTTTCAAAATAGTTGTTTCTGTTTCTTGAGAGGAAGTTTTGTTGACTTGTTTGATTTATCAATTATTCTTCCTTACAGAAGTGCCTGAGATTTTGATTATCCTTTTTTGGTGGAGTGTATTTTGACTGTTAATCATTCTTAAATACAGGGCTTTTAATACTTATGTTTTCCTTTATTATTATTTTTTTTCTAAAACCAGAAATTAATCTACTTCAAAAGAATAGTACCAAGAAATGAAAAGGAATAGATGGGAGGATTTTATTGAAACAATAATTAGTTAGTGGTTGTATTTATTCAAGCCTATGAAAAAGGAGGGAGAATGAAAGCTTAGTATAACTTGGCTCTGGGAAGGCCTTGCTTGTGATCTGGGTCTTGTTGGTATCAACTCTGTAGACTATTTGGCAGTGGGTAGTACTTGCTTTTCAAGCTTGTATCCAGCTTTCTGTTCAACTACCTGTCTTGGGATGTTGGCTAGTGATCTATCTAACTTCTTTTTAGAGTTGATGGAAGTTCTGGTGGTGGTGGTCTGTTGGTCCTATTGCTTGGTTGGGTCTTGCTGGCAGCCAGTGATTCTTGGTCTGATGGTGTTGTCCTTGGAAATCAATTGATATTCTTTGGTTGGTTGTTCAGATGGGCGGATTGTCTGGAAATGGCTTGCTGATTAATTTTTTTTGGGGATGGCTTGTTCCTTTTTTGTTTGATATATTAGTCATATTCTATGTGGTTTTTTCTTTCTATGGGTGACTGCTGAGGTAATTGAGAGAGGGATTTGCATGAAGGGAGATCCCAGCTGTAGTTTCATGGGAATTTGGTATTGTGCAACTACAGCAGTTATCCCAAATAGGATAACTCCAGGAAGTTTCAATTTTATTTAAAAGATGCATAAATTTGCCAAAATTGTGATAACTCCATGTGGTTGCAATTAACTTTCTCTCAAGCAACTACACAACAATTTTTTTTAGATGATAAAATTTCAACAGTTTTCAGAGTTGATGGTTGTTTTTCTGATTTAAGAAGGATTCTTCCTTACAGAAGTTCTTGATCCGTAAATGATCCTTTGGCAATGGGAATGTTTCTTAACTATTAATTGTGACAAAATTTTAGGCTCCTGATCCTAAATCTCTGTTATGATTAATTTTTCTAAAACCAGAAATTATGGATGTGGTTTGGTCTATGTACACATGAGAAAAAAAATGGGCACAGAAGAGTAAAAGTTGAAGCCTGGGATTAGCGTGAGGAACCAGGCTTCATGTCAAGGCAGAGATGATTATGCAGGGAAATCTGACCAGAAGATCTAGAATAGGGTTTCTGTGGTCTTAGTCTGTCTTGGTCTCTCCTTTGGTCTTTCTGTCTGCTTGATAGTCCATCTGGGTCCTTCTATCTGTCTAGATCTTTCTCTCAGTCCTTTTATCCACCCAGTTTTGGGTATGGTGGCAGTTCCTAAGGTCTACCTAGGTCTAATTAGCAGCTTGGGTTCTTCAATCTGCCTAGGTCTTTCTCTCAGTCATTCTATCCACCAGGGTTCTGGTCTGGTGGGGGTTCCTGAGGTTTCTCTTGGTTGGGCTTGTTCTTCTTGATCCTTCTGTCCACCTTGGACTTGGCTGGGGGGGGGGGGGTTATCTGAGTTTAGCTGGTTGCGTGATATGGAGGAGGTTATTTTTCTTGTCCTTCTCTGTCTTTCTCTTCTTTTTCTGGCCTGTTGTTTCCATTAAGCTAGTTTGGTAACCTTGCTCTTTCTAGCTGCTCCCACTTCTGGGCTTGGTCTTCCTCACAGTCCTGCTGTCCACCTTGATTTGGTCTGGTGGGTTTCTGAGCTTGACTAGCTGTCTGAATTGCTGCCTGTCTGGCTGGCTGTCATGCTTCAAGCTTAAGGGTTATTTCTCCCTACTTTGACATACTGTTTTTTCTTCAAGTACCATCTACCTCAGTACATAAGCGTGACAAACTAGAAGAACAACATCAATTTTGCCTTCCACTTATTAACTCTGGCTTGCATAATGACCTTCCATTCTTGGCAACTGACTCAGAATTGACTTGCAAACCTCACAGTCAACTCTACCTTGGTCAACAATCCATTTGGGGTTCACCTTTTCACCCTGGGTATCAATAAAACTTGGGTTCCCATTTCTGGTCACATGCTATTGCTAGTTCCCACTCACGCTAGTCAAACCATCTCAACTTTATAGTTTTCAAATTGACTAGTCCCTTACCCTGCATAAACTGCACCTTCATATTTGGATTGCTTCTGACGTCATTTCCTCATGTCTCAACTATTGCATTCCAATACATTTGTCCACTATTTTCTTTCACTTATGCTAAGACCTTGGAAACAATTCATTCTTTCATTTCATTTTGTACTCTGTCCATGTCATTCATTGCCTCACCGCTCAGAACTGTAGTTGACCATCCATCAGGTTGTATCTAGTCATCTTGGATTACCTTATAAGGCTATTCTGTTTGCCTGAGGATTGTCTCCTCAGTTAGTTAATTTCATACGTTCTTGCATTTGCTAAATCCAGTCATCAAATTGGGCTTGGGTTTGGTTTCCTTCCATTGGAACATTAATCCCTCTTGCTGTTTGTTAAGTTACTCTACCATAAGTTTTCACTTTGCAGTTAGCCTCTGCTACCTTGCACTTGCCCTTGCACTCAGATTTCCTTTTGTGCTCACAATCATCTAAGATTTACCTATAGTATGTGGGGTGGTTGTGTGACAGTAAATTAACTAACTCAAATCATCTGTCATAGCTCCCCAAACTATAATAGATTTACTTTTAAGATGTGACATACTCGCTCAACCGGGAACACTTCCCTCACCCCTTACAATGATGATATCCATTGGGTAGGGAGATCCAGTGTTTCTTGGGCCAGACAACCTTTAGATCCTGTCCCTTCTTCTAAATCTCCTTTGGTTGAACCTCTTGATGATCCCCTTGCTCCCTTGCAGGATGAAGTGGACCCTCTCAAAGAAATTGAAGACTCTTCCCATGAAACCTTGACTCATGGTAGATCACGGGCTTGCACTAATGCTCCCAAACCTGGTGCCTCAACCTTAATCATGACTCTGATCCAGGAACTCAATCAAACTGCCTTGCAATCTGTTCTGAGTGGTCCTAGTTTTTGCACCCCAGGAATGAAGAAGCCTGATCACTTTACTGGGGAACACCCTCATAAGCTTAGATCCTACCTACAGTCCTGCAAAATCATCTTCTCAAACAATCCTCATAATTTCCCTACTGATAGACTTAGAGTTATGTAAGCATCTTCCTTCCTTGGTGGAAGAGCCTTCAAGTGGTTCAAACCTTGCCTCAAACTATTAGATAATACTAGTGCCACTTGTATTCTCAACAATTGGGACAAGTTTGAGAAACAGCTGTTCACCCTGTTTGGAAACCCTAATGAATCTCAAAACACCAAATAAAAACTCAATAATCTATTCATGAAAGAAAATAGTAGAGCTTCAATTTATATTTCCAATTTTTGAAATTTTCATTCTTGCATCCAATGGAACAAGGCAGCCCTTTTATTTCATTTTTGATAAGGTTTACCGGCACGCCTAATCAAACAACTTGCAGTTGGGGGAAATAAGACAACCTCCCTTCAGCAGTTAATCAACTGGGTGATTGAGCTTGATAATGGTTATCACAACAAGAACCACTCTCAACAAAACAACCATGGACCATCAAATTCGAATCCAAAGATGGACAAATCCTCAAAACAATCTTCAAAGAACCCAAAGAAATCCAGACCAAATCCAACCTTGCACTCCAACTCAAAAGGAAAATCTGTTGCCAAAACTCCAAAGTTCCTGGATAAAGAAACTGGGATGCTCCAGAATTAGGAATGGTTAAGGAGGGAAAAGAATGGGTTATTGTCATACTGAAACCAAACTCAGTCTAACCTCAGCCTAACCCTCAGACCTTATCTACTTTCTTAGGAACTTCAACCTCAGGGCTCAGGAGACTTACATCAATATGTCTCCAGTAACTATATACCTCAGGATCTTCATGCAGTACATATCTACATATAGTCTAACCTCATACTATACACAGATAGACTCCATAGGCTTGCACATACTCAATCTCCCAGGCTCTACTTTACCTCTCTGTCTAACCCATACCTCTTTGGGTTATCTCTCTGTCTAACCCATACCTCCTCTGTGTGGTTTATCCTTTGGGAATCTTTATGTACATCCTCTTGCAGATTGTATTACATACTCTCTCTACTTAGTACATAGTGTCATGACTCCCATGTACACTGTACATCCTTCAACTGTACTCTCCCAACTTAGAGAGCTCAGACCTGGAACCTTGTCCCAATGTGGAAGCAGCCTACCCTAATGTAGTAGCATACCTGATCAGCCCTCTCTTTTACTTAGACTGTTCCCATGACATCATGTGTGTAGTCTGAGCCCCAATCACTTGTACCTCTGTTGTAGTTCCAACCTCTTGTCTATTTAATAAGCCTCCTCTTTCCTCTTCCTGATGCTTCCCCCAAGAAATCAGTTTACTACTTCTTACTAGGAGATCTTTCCCAGAAAGTGTAATTCAGCACCATTCAACCCAATCCTCCTCTGCTCCTGTTAGCCTCCTTCAGTAACCTTGCCCCCAAGCCTACTTTGGGTAGAGACCCCTCTGTGCCAAGCCCTGCTTGCATGTCAACAGCCCTTGTGACAGTTATGTATGTAATGTGGAGGTAAAAATGATGTTGGTAGTTGTGCAAAGCGGCTAAACAAGCAAAAAATTAGCTTGTTGTTTTCCCATAACTTGCAAGGAAGGCTAAACATTATCTAAATTACAGCAAATCAATCTTTGCACTTGCAAGACACTAGGTGCTCAAAGTTAAAGATTTGTCCTTTTCCATTCCAACAACTCTCTTTATCAAGTTTTACTTGATTCTGCTGCTAATTTTTCTTTTATAAGTTAATATTTCTCCACTTCCAAAAAACTTATGCGTTCCAAGATAGATAAGTTTCCATCAATTTAGTAAGATGTGCAACTGAGCCGTCTCATTGGGTTTCCCAAAAGCCAAAATGGACCTTTGCCTTCTCCAATTTCCCCAGCTTTGAATGGGATTTATTTGTGTTGGATATTCCTGGAATGGATGATACCATCCTAGGCCATGATTTCCTAGTCCACTGGAATCCAGATGTGAATTGGCAAGAAGGATTAATTAATCTTTGAACCTTGCAACCCCAGGAGACTAACCCTTCCATCAAACAGGAATTAAACAGCCTACCTGACACTGTCATTGAGTTCAATGACACTTTTCCGCCAGGAGATTTGCAATATCCTGACCTTCATTCCCAAGTTCCCTCTCCAAATTTAGGAGTTATTGCTTATTTGTCTAACTTACCTCTTCCTTGTTTTTTCAAAGAGGAACAGGAACCAACCAAAAGGTGTATTTTGAGCTCCCTAATCCTCTTGCATCATGAAAGCACTTCAAATCCCATGCTCAAAGATGACAAGATTGAAGATTTAGAAATCATTCAAGAGTCTTTACCTGCTGTTTATCATTACTTTGATGACGTCTTTTCAGCTGTAAAAGCCAATAAAATTCTTCCATTCGGTTCTTGTGATCATAAGATCAAACTTACTGGCCCACCACTGGCACCCAGACCAGTCTACTCTCTCTCAAAGCAGGAATCAACTGCACTTTAAAAATAAATTGCATAAAATGTATTGAAAGGATGTCTTTGACCAAGCGATTTAATCACCGGTTCAACCGTCTTATTTTTTCCAAAGAAACATGGTGGAATTTGCCTTTGTGTTGACTATAGGAAACTGAACCAGGTAACCTGGAAGAATTCCTACCCAGTACCACCTATGTTGCACCTCCTCACTTTATTCCATGGAGCTGCTTATTTCTCAAAGTTAGACCTTTGAGGTGCCTATAACCCAGTTTGCATTGCAAAAGGCCATGATTATTTGACTGCAATGAGAACACCGTTTGGCAGTTATGAGTATACCATCATGCCCTTTGGCCTCTGCGATGCTCCTTCCACTTTTCAACATTTTGTAAATGACATTTTTTCTGACCTCATAGAGAAATATCTTGTGGTGTATCTTGAAGATATACTAGTCTTCTCAAAAACTTGTGAGGATCAGATTTCACATGTGCAAGAGGTGCTGCAGCAACTTTGCAAGAATGGCCTGTTTGCAAAAGCCTCTACATGAAAATTTCATACTCCTTCTCTTCAATTTTTAGGTGTCATAGTCTTTCAGCAAGGAATATTGATGGACCCAGCCAAACGCCAAAGCATATTGGACTGGCCCCCACCTTCCTCTGTTAAATCTTTTCAAGTTTTTCCTTGGTTTCAGTAATTTTTCCAGGAGTTTTATGGAGCATTATGCCAAGAAAACTGTAAACCTCACTAACCTTCTTCAAAAAGACACTCATTTTGTTTTCACAGAACAAGCTGCTTTGGATTTCAAAGCTCTGAAGAAAGCCTTTACCACCGCTCTGATAATTGCTCACTTTAACAAGCTAGCTCGCACTATTGTCAAAACAGATGCAAGCGACTATGCAATTGCAGTAGTAATCTCGCAGTTTTCCTCCTTTTCTTCTCTTTTTCATCCTGTAGCTTTTGAATATTGCAAATTTCTTGCTTCAGAGCTCAATTATTAGATTCATGACAAGGAATTTCTCACAATAGTTTTTTGCTTGAAAAAATGGCGTTCACACCTTTGAGCCTTATGGAACCTTTTGATGTCTTAACTGATCACAATTCTTTGAAATATTTCATGAGCTCAAAAGTCCTTACATGCAGAAAGGAATGTTGGGCCAAATACTTCTCCAAGTTCAACTTGAAAATCACGTACAATCCTGGGAAACAAGCGGTAGTCCCTGATGCTTTGTCATGTTGGGACAATGTTTACCCAGGAGGGGGAAGCACCTTTGCCAACAACAATCCTCAAAATGTTAGGACACTTTTCTTAAACCAGTCTTCCAAACTCAGTTCTATCATCACTCACCTTTGAGATCTGACTTCCAAACTACAACAATCTCAACTCAAAAACCTCAAGTGTAGCAAACTTTGCAAGAAAGCAAACTTATTAGATAGTTATTATGGTATTGAAAAAAATGATTATTTATTTTATAAAAATTGTATAGTAGTCCAGATAATCCTTGCATTAAAATAGATATCTTTGAGTCAAGGCATGATTCCCCCCTTTCTTGTCATTATGGGAAGGATAAAACCAACCAATTGATTGCAAGAGACTTCTATTGGCCTGGTATGAACAATGAAGTAAAAGACTATGTTAAGGTGTGCTATGATTGCAATCAAAACAAGTGATTGAAACACCGGGAGTATGGGCTGCTCCAGCCACTTACAATTCCTGCAATTCCTTGGCACTTGCTTTCTATGGACTTCATTTTTCAATTAATTATTTCTAGTGGTGATGATGTTATTTTAATAGTAGTAGATTGCTTCTTGAAGATGACTTTATTTCTTTGCAGTAATGTGACGGCCTCTTTGGAAGAATTAGCTAATTTATTTATAGAACATGTATTATTGAAACATTGTCTTCCTGATAATATAATTAGTGATTGTGGATATTTGTTTGTCTCTAGCTTCTGGAACTTGCTGTGTCAACATTTGAAGTTTACTTGCAATCTATCAACGGCTTACCACCCAGGAATGGATGGGCAAGCAGAGTGGATCAATCAGATCCTCAAACAGCATCTTTGAATGTACGCCTCCTACCAACAGGGCAACTGGTAACAATGACTCCTCTTAGAAAAATTCACCTACAACAAATCCACTCATTCCTCCACCAGACATGCTAGTTCAAGTAGTCTGATTTTCCATTACTGATCAAACTCTTGTAGTCATAGAAACCTGATTCACTAGTTCTTTTAATGGACTTCTTATCTCTCAGAAACTACTTTCTCATCTTTATCTTTCTTAATTCTAATGTTTGTTGAACCACCAAATCAGCTTGAATTAACGCCTCAGTTGTATTGTCCTTGTCACTCTTCTATTGATAGCTTTTATGTCCTGGCTTATGGCCTGTTGTGTCTCTGCCTTGTTGCATACTTTCTTTCACTGATTATGTGACATTTCTTTGGTTGTTTCTCATTCATTATTCATTATCTTGTTTTTATCAAAACCACAAGTTGGTTTTTTACTGTTTGGCTTGTATATAGACTATTTAAAACCTTATGCTAATCCTGCCAAATGATCATCATCCGTTCTAACTTACATTGAACCTGAGTGCCCCAACTTGACTCCTGCATACACTCCTCTTAGTGCAATAAGAGTCCATTCCTTATTTACTCCTGAAACTTCTCAGGAGAATCTAACTCTAATTTCAACAGTAAGGACTTGGGTGGCTACAGGCAGGAACTGGTGGTTGTGAGTATGGCGCGGGGTGCTTCATGAGAATGACAAACCAGATGAGTTTAGAGGCACGGGTTGTGGGGGAAGAGGATAGGGTTGGGTTAGGGTTTCTGTTTCTTAGGGTTCTTTACTTTTTTTTTGGATTGTATTTGTGCTTCTTACTTTGGTTAGGGTGTGGGGGAAGGGTATAATAACTTTCCACCACCTCTGAACTAGGGGGAGGGAATCTCATAACATACCACCCCCCCAGGAAGGAAGGAATATATTTTTGATTGCTATATATCTCTCAAGGGTGCATTGTTCTCCTTAAAGATGCAAGGAACAATAAATTCCAAACCTAAGGACTACTTTTGGGATTATCTCTCTCTCTTGTTTCCACATCTGGGGCCCTGTCTGTGAAGTATTCTTTTGTTCTCAGCCTCTCAAAGTTAAACAGAATGCTGCCAACAACCGCTCCCAGATCAAATTTTTCTCCTGCTTTACCTATGCAACCGTGGCCCAACACCCCAACTCCGCCTCCCCCACCAGTTACTCATGCTTTTAGGTTGGGTAGTTTTGCTTCCCATTTGTTTGAGGGAGGTTCTTCAGAAGACTTCAAATTTCCTTGGGGCATATTGCTCAGGCGGGGGGACTTTCCCCATCTCCAGTTCAATACTTCCAATGTGGAGAAATTTCTCTCAACATTCAAAGGGATCACCAATTTTGAGGACGCAACAGGCGCAGATAAGTTCTGTACCATTGTTCTCTTCATTATGGGAGAGGAAAATCTTTGGGATGTGAAGGAGATGGTTGGATAAGAGACACGGGATTGGGCAAGGTTTTAAGAAAAAATGTTGGCAAGCTGGGGAAAGCGCAAGCCTCAGTTCCGGGAATGGAATTTTGAGTGGGCCTCAATGGAAGCAAGCTTTGTGGTGTTGTTATATATTCTTGGATTGGGAACCATGCCGTGGTCAGTGCTCTCATTGCGGCCCGCTAGGACATTGGAGTTGGCGCACTCATTGTGGACTGCTTGGACATCTGAGACCCAAGAATGGAGATGGCCCGACCAGGTTTGCAGGCATCTAGTTTGTGGATTTAGAGTGGGGCAGTTGGGTCTATAGGAGAAGGCCAGACGGGCGCAAGCGCGGGCCAACCCGCAGGGCAGGAAATCATGCGGCGCGCCAGGCAGATACAGACAATTCTTGGGGCGCCAAGTAGGGCGCTGCGGAGGGCCGCTTCATGAGAAGGAAAAAATGGGTGTGTGTAACAGTAGGTGGGCTTGAGGGTGGTTGCTGTATAGGAAAGGGTTAGGGTTAGGTTAGGGTTCTGGTTTCTAGGGTTTCTTTTCTATTTGTTGTTGCGCTTGTACTTAGGATAGGGTTGAGAGGGTGGGAATAAAGTCTGCGCTCTCAACCCCAGCTTGTAGGGGGAGGGAGAGGATCTTATACATTGATATAGATGGATGGAGGGAGGGCAAAGGATACGGAAAGGAAAGAAAATTCATCTCTCAATCTCTCTCTATGTTTACTGGAGCATCCTTATCCTTACAGACGCTAGGAAGATCAATTCTGGAACTTGAGGAAAACTAGGAAAGTATTTCCCTCTGACTTTCCACAGAGTGCGCAGAGGGGTAAAGATGCAAGGAAATCTGGGGGAGTACATGTTGATGTTCAAATGGATCTACAGGTATCTGTTAAAGAAAAAGGTTTTTGAGGGGCAGATGGGAGCAATGAAGTGGGCTTTTTTGGGCAGGCTCACTCTGAAACTTTGGTTGCGGGTGCAGCTTCATCTGTAAAACAATGGCCCTGTCAAGAGGTAGCTGGACAGGAGAGTTGCAATCCTTCCGGACCTATGGGTCATCCGCCAGGCCATGGAGAGTGAAATCAACATGGATGAGCTTATGGAGGATACAGCTAGGTTTTTCCCAGTGGGCTCAAAGGGGGTGGCAACCCCCTTGACACCAAACCAAATCTCCAGCTCATCAAAATCTGGCCATGCTGCAGCACCCCAACACGCATGGACCCACTGGTGGGCAAGGTCACAAAAATCTTACAAGACCTGCCAATTTTTATCAATCAGATGACAGCTCCCTCCCACATGATGGAGGGTTTTCAGCCCCCTAGTGGGACCTCTGGCGGGTTCAAAATTTGCGCCCGCACCTAATGTGGGGATAGGGGAAATTGGAAGTTGGGGTGTGCTGACTTGATTAAGGAAATGCACAAAGGGGTTGTCTGCACATCTGGTTTGACATATATATTCTTGACGGGTCATGATAAATTCACGGCCCAAATGAGCTATGTACACAATAATTTGGGAAGTTTGGCACGCTACACAGCTTGATTGTAGCTGTGTGCCCGTCATACAGCTTGAGTGTAGTCATGCGGCCCCCACACAATCGCCTGGGTTGTGTGGCACAACACCCAACTACATTCAAGTCTTTTGGGCCTGTAAACAACTCAAATTTATTTGTGTTCCATGCCCAACATGACTTCAAGTGTTGTGGGCCAATAATAAAATAAAACAAATAAAAAGCTAAAAGAAACTAAATAAAAATACAAAAAAAAAAAAACAGAAATCAACCAAAAGATCAAAAAATGTTGATTTTTTGGTTAAAGAAAAACAAAAAAAATATAAAATAAAATAAATATAAGTGAAATTAAATGAAATAAAAAAAACTGAAGACAACCAAAACACCAAAAATGAAATAAACAATGAAAGAGTCTATGGAGCAGCCTTAAAGTATAAGTGCCAAAAAATACAAGTTCAACTTAAATAGCCCTAAAGTAAAAGTCCTCAAAAATTCAAGTTCAACTTGACAAGCCCTCAAGTAAAAAAAACCAAAAAAAAAGACAAGTAACTTGAAAAGGCCTAGAGTAAAAGAACCAAAAAAGATAAGTAACTTGACAAGCCCTTAAGTAAAAGAACCAAAAAAAAACAAGTTCAACCCGTGTCAAGCTGATATCATCACAAGAATCAAAAATTCTGCTTATGATGGGATCAGCACAACACAAGTTGAACTGAATTACCAACAAAATCTCATTCAAAACACTCACCATAATGATTTTAAATCATAAAACTCAACATAATGATGTTCAAAACATGATAACCCTTTTAATTAATAGAATTAAAAGTTAGCTGCATCAGAATTACAATTCATATGGAAATCCAATGATGAGATGATCTCTAACATTGAAGTTTATAATATAGAATACACATGCAGTTGACCTTTGAGATGATTGACCCAACCAGAAGATTTCCTTGAAATGAAAGCAGAGGTTTTTGCTAATTATAATGGGAGGGATTGGAATCATTTTTCCCTCAAGTAATATCCAAAAACATTGGTTATTGTTTAGAAAGGAAATATAAATAGGATCTGATTGGTCTTTAAACCATTTTTTCATTGGAGTATAAGAAAAACATGACTACAAAGAAATGAAACATATAGGTCTGGCATATTTGTCTGATATTATTTGACCCATATCCTACTTAGAAAGCCATTTTGAAGAGGGAATCTTTGCATTGATATCTTCAATATCAGGTCTTTGTTTAATCTTTTTGATCTCTTTTGCACCACCAAGCATACTAATGAAGCATGCTTTATGTTTCTCCAACGCTTAAATCATTTCATTTCTCACTTCAAACCACTCATGTTCATCATACCCAAGCCATTTAGCAATGAATCTAACTCCACTATTCCCATCACCAATCAGATCCCAAACCTCACCCAAGATCTTATTTAGTTTCTCAGCTATTTGATGGAGGTATTTCACTTTGGGTTCCTATAATAAAAACCCAATCAACCAAAATTCCAATAAAATTCATTAATCAAATCAATACTCTCCAAAGATGAGCTTCTGGTTAATGCTTCCTGCATGTCTTCTTCCTCTGAAGAGGGTTGTGAATCCAAATGAAGTGAAGCTAATTCACTTTCAGTACCGTCCTCTGAAATATGAAATTCAGATTCTGATCCTGCGTACTTTGACTAAAAATGGACATCATATCATGATCAGTTTATTAAACCCAAAAAAGGAATCTTTCACAAAAGAAAAGACTTAAAATATTTTGTCTTTTCTTTTTGGTGCCCCTCTAATTCTCTTTTACCGCTTAAGTTTCTTCTCAACATGTTCAAATTTAGAAGGATCTCTCCGGGTATCTGTAAATTCTGGTAGTTCTCTGCTTGATTGCAAGACTTTAGGTTTAAGTCTTGGCTTTGATCAATAATTTGCAGTCTCCATCATCAAGTGCATTTACAGCCCACAATTATCTTTTCCAGGGTATCCCAAGATAATTACATTGAGTTTCTCAATTAAATGAGAATTTATGATAATTTCATCAATTTTAAACTTTCAAAATCCAAAAGGATCAAATATTAGTAAATTAGGAATCATCATTCAAAAAGAATTTATAAAAAATCATTAATGAAACAGTGATTTGAACAATTGAACAATCCAACTTAAACAAACTTACAGAACTAGAACTGCAAGTTTCATAATACAACCTCCACTGAGGATGAAAATCCTCAGGTACAATGGATCCTTGGAACACTAGTAGTTCATCTATCTTGTGGGAACAGGGAAAGCCCATATTCTTTCAGTAGGACTCAATGCACACTTCCCCATCATTTTTACACTTTAATTTCTTGAATTTTTCCAAAAAAAGTTTAATTGCCTTTAAAGAAAATTGATATCACAACAGTAACAGTTCATCAGGAAGAACTATTCCTATCTTAATTCAAGAGTTGTAAAGTGCAGCCTGAACCAATTTAATTTTATTTGACCTCCAGGTTTTTTCCAAACATCCAACATGTTTCCTGAAGAATTTCCAAGGAATTATTTGAGAGTAGCATGGGCCCCTTCAACCCAAGAGGTTCTTTCATTTCCAAAGTCAGGGTTCTTGAAATTTCAATCCGTTAAAAAGTCTCTTTGATACAGAAGATGTTATTATCCATATACTCAAGCAAATCTTCATGTTCTGCCAATAAAAACTTGATAAAATTAATAATGTAAGCAGCCCAAAACTAGGAAGATTAAAAGTAGAGGCAGTGATTTGGCACTTACTCTAAGTTCTGCATCATTGACCTCTGCTTCCTCCTTGGTTTTTGAGGCCTCATACTTAGCCCACAGAGACATAAAGATTTTCCACCCTTCAAAATCATTATTTAGCGCACTTTACAGTTTTCTTGGATGTTTTTACACAAGTGCCCCTTACAACACTTTCTTGTTTACTCAGGGAGTTTTTGTTCTATAGCATGAATCAGAGCTTTTTCATGGTCCCTCACAAAGACTTTGGGAATTCTCTCAGGATCATAAGCCAGCCCCTTTAGTGCATTTACAGACCAAGTGTATAACTCAAATATTTCTCTTGTTATAAATAAAAGAGATTTTTTGAAATTTTTATAGTTGGATGTAATTCATACAACATACAATAAGGGGATTTTGTACTTATTTTTTTAATAAGTACAATCCAACATAGCAATATGATGGAATTGCTTGAAAAGCTTTAATGAATCAGTGTGAGCCAGGAATGGGGACTCAAAGTGAATCTCTCCACTGAATTTTTCTTGATGAACTCAACCTGAATCACCAATTTTTTCAAATGGGACCTCCATAACAATTTTCCCCTTTATTTCTGCAATGGCTAACTTATGCTCATTGTTATAGATTGTTCAGTCATCAACATATTTGACGCCATCAATCTTGCTCATTTTTGTTTTAAGTTGAATAGTATTGAGCCCATCATTCATGCGTTCTTTTGAAATCACTAAGGCCATCCAAAAGATTCTCCTCAGGTGAGGATGCACTGAGGGGTGTGGCAATGGTTGATGGTTATGTTGATTGTTTCTTTAGGAGATTTTTCACAAGTGGTCTGCCTTTGTGCAACTTGCACATATAGTAAAATTGCAACCAACCTTTCTTGTGGGAGTTTTCCTTGAACATTTGGTAAGCAATTGCCCAGAGTAGGAATCATGTCTATCACAGGCTAAATCTACATATTTATCACACTTTGAGTTGAAAACTGTTAGAGCGTAACCATGCTTCATTTCCCATGTTTGAAAATAGAGCTATAATTATGGCAAGCAATGAGCTTAGGAAAATGAGCAGTAATTAAAGCAAAAGAAATGCTGGAAACCTTGTGTCATAATTTCTAATAGGCTCTCATAATTGGGAAATACTTTAAATGATATTGTTGATGAATTCAATTAAATGTGAATGAATGGTGGAAAAGAGCAGGGAGAAGAGCTCCTTAAGTAAAAAATATTGGCCTCTTGTGGGCCCGTGATCCAAAATGCTAAAAGGCAAATTGTATGGCCTAAAAGAGCTATGCAGGCTCCAGGGCCTTGTTACTTGGTTTGAGCTACATAAGACCATATGGCATCAGTCCTTGTACCCTTATGACCAGCCTATTTCGGTCATTTCTAGTTTTTCAAGCGTTACAGGGCTGAACCAGCCCCCTTGCTGTTCAATCCCCTGGCCATTTTTCTGTTTAAACAGGCCCTGTTACCTCACATGCTAGCTGGTTGCCTCATGCAACCAGCCCCTGGCAATACAAATGGCCAGGTGGGACCAAGGAGACACCTGGGTCCAGACTCAGACAAACTTTGGGGGGGGTGTAACCGGTGGACATGCCATCCCCCCCCTCTTTCCCAGAGATACCTGGGGGGAGGTCAAATCCCCTTACCAGGGCCCTGGAGGTCAATACGCCCAGGGAATTGTCAAAGGTAGGTGGGCTGGGGGGTGATCAGATCCCCTTTAGTCTGTTGCTTATCCCCCTTGGTAGAGGGGGGGGGGGGGGAGAGCACCCCTTGCCCTTTGGTTGTGAGAGGTCAATTAGGTTCCTCCACCGCTGGTTGCCTCATTGCAACCAGCCCAGCCACCCCATCTGGGTGGGAGGGTGATGAAGTCCCCCCCACCCTTACCAATTGCCTCTTGCAACCAGTCACTGGTTGGTTCAACCCAGCCATCCATCCCCTTCCCCCTTGTGATGGAAAGCAAGGGGAGGGGGAGGAGCTGCCATTGGCCCCAGCTCCTGCAGCTCCAACTGTTGGCCAGGGCAGACATCCCTCTGCAGCTTTGCGCCGGGTGAGGTCCCTTGGCCACTGCAGCTGCCCCAAGCAAGTTGTCAGCCCCCGCATGGGCCCTACAAAGAGAAAAAAATGGCCCCAAGTGGGCTTCAACATGGGCAGTGTAAGACTCTAAATGGTGCTAGGCGGTGGCAGTTCTGTGGAGGGGAAAGGTGCTGTTTAGGCTGCCTGCCTGAGCATTACAAAAATATTTAAATGTAACCAAGATCAAGTTCCAGAACTTTTAAGTGAGGTTTCAAGTAGTAAGGGTAAAGTTTGATAATAGTTGGTAGCAATGGAACAGCACTATCTGAGGCAAGATTACGTGGGAGATATTTTAATAAAAGAATTTTCAAGTTTTTTTAAAGTTCAAAGGAACAAAGCTGTTGTACGTAAAAAGGCCCACAACCTAATAACTCTGGTTGTCAGCAGAAGATTGGGGATGATCAACTCAAACCCTAAATAACCTCCAGGCTCTCAATGAAAACGCCCAACTCTCCGCAATCAATTGCTTGAAGGCTAACAGATAACTGAGGCTTTCCCTAAAAGACAAAGCAAAATGTTTTGAGAAGCTCTAAAATCAAACAGAAAACCAATTTGAACAGGGATAACCTCAACAATTTTTAAGGAACTCAAGAGTAGGCTGGAAGAATGCAAATTTAAAAAATAAAAGGAGGTATAAAACTCCATGCTTTAAGCTTAATAAAACCTCTTCAATCAAACTTGATTGGCTCCAGAAAGATGATCAAGGAAGGATCAATAACAGTATGGTTGGAGAAAGGGATCAAAGAGTGGTGTAACAAACTCAAGAATTCCAAAAGACAGAATTCTCTTCAACCAGAAAGGCTATTGGTTAGTGAAAAGGATCAGGCCTCAGAGGGGCAAAGACTCAGGATAAAATGCATCAGGGGGAAATCAAAAGATATACCCAGGATAATTATTGTGGATTCTTATCATAACGGGGGGACATATACACACACTCCCATGGATGATTCCAAAAAAGTTAGGGGAGAGAACCTCCTTTTTATGGGCCATGGGTACCTGTAGACTATTTACAAGTGATGAAACAGATAGAGCAGAAAAAAAACAATTGGATTTTTTATTTTTGATTTGATTCTGATCCATCTGGCCAAGTATTTCCAAAATAAACATTGTGCTCTATAATGCCTATACAAGCCCATCTGCCTGTACTTTCCCATACACCCCACCAGGCTCATTAGGGCCTGTGTACCTATAGGCTTGTTTCATGTTTTTTGAGGCCAGTTTCCCCAAAAACATGACATCCACACAGGCCTTTATGGTCTGTGTGAGTTTCCAATGGGCCGCAGAAGCCCATATGTGCATCCCATCTGGATTACACTTATACATAGCACACATGTGAGTGCATAAATATTTTAAAAAATAGTTTTTTGCCTCTCCCCTTGCAGGAAGAGCTCTCACAGGAGGTGGGTGAAGTGGATCTGTCATAGTTAAATAACTACATAGTTACCAGCCGCCAATCAGTTTTGATTGATTGAATGAGGCAAAGACAAGAGTAACATAAAATTTTACTCACCACCAGATGTAATGTCAATTTTCAAAAAAGATTTTCCTCAATTGTCACCCTATATGAGGATGCAATTGGGGCTTCCAATGGTTCATTACCCACATCCTTTTTTCTGAAAATTTGTTCATGGAATATCAATTTATTCCTTCAATGCAGCCATTTAAAAAAAGGATGGATTTCCACATTTCCCATAATTCAAAAAAATGCAATGGTTCTTCAGTATTCAATCCAATTTTCCATTTAAAAAATAAAAAGTTTTTTCAATCTGGAGTTGAGAAAAATCAAGTTTAGTGGGATGTTTGTTTGCGGTTTCACTTTAGTTTCAATGATTTTTTTGCATTTTCACTTTTTTTCACTTTGGTTTCACTTTAGTTTCACTTGGGGATCACTAGGTGTGGCCCAACAGTCCTACATAGTGTGTGTTGATCCCATTTTGGCACAAATCCTGGATGTTTTTATACCCACAAACATGCCTCAAAACAGCCTTTTACGGGGGTAAACAACTCAAAAACACCTTCCACAGAGTTTATAAAACCACTGAGGGGTTGTGCCTGCTTCAAACAGCACTGTTGATGTGTTTAGATGCGTGTTTTGGCATGCATGTGCTTTTTGGATGCATCCATTGGGCCATATAGGGCCTCACAAAACTCACACACAACTGGGAAATGAATGTATTGTTGCCCATTCCTGAAGGGAAACAAGGTGGAATTGAGATCTGGTGAGCCGCCTCACATGCAGCAGATCAAAGTTTGCTCTAAGGGTCTCACCAAACTTCCCAAGTATCTTTTGGGATTGTCACTGCACCTGGAAAATGGCAGGCTCCCTGGGTAAAAAATGAAGTCAGGGCATTGGTAGCTGATGAACCTTTTGTAGTGGAGAAGATGGATGTGGAATTCAAAGAGAAACCATTGGACCCAAATGCAGTTGCGCACTTTCCGGCAGGGGAGGTGCAGATAGCAAACCCCACAGGGAAGAAAAAGGCCGTGTAAATTGTGCGTAGGGTGATGGTGAACAAAGCACCAATACCCTTGACCCTTTGGGAGCTGGCAGCACTGTCTCCAGTGGTTGTCAAAGAGATGGTTCAGGAAATGAGGGAGGGCATTCAAGGCTGTTGTAGAGAATCCTATGGGATTATTGAAATAATAGTAGCAAATAGCTTGCTTGCAGTAGATGAAGGGTAATTTAGTATACTTCTACTCCTTTAGAGTATTAGTAAGACTAAGGTGGTTTTACATTTCCTGCCCTTCTAGTACTACAGTAATTCTGCACAATAATTTATTTAAATTATGGTCTGATTTCTTCAATACTTAAAATAGATCTCAGATCATACCTAGATGAATTATTAACTGTTTTATTGGTAGGGCTGTTGAAGAATGGACCAGATGTACTGGATTATTGGTTGGTTTTGATAAGATACATGTGATTTTTCCAAATATCCCAATATTAAAGGGTTCAAGGGTTTATTGGGGGGATGGTTCAGGAGAGGACCCAAGGATGGGTTTACCTCCAGGGGGCTGGGTACAGGAAAAGGTTGGTGGTTTCTTTTTTTTGTGATCTATTTCTTTATAAGAATTATTTATTGATTGAAGGTTTGTTCTTCTTTAATTTGGTGCTGAATAATTGGGTCACAGAAAAACATTTATTGAAGCACCTGTTGGATGGTTTAGTTGGTTAAAGGTGTGTTATAACTTGGTCTCTGATTTCTTGTTTCTTTATAATTGGTTCACTAATAATATTTTATCTGGGTAGGTACCACAGATGGATGGGCCAAGAGGGCTTGATAGGTGGTTGATGGGTGATAGGTGGCCAGATGGCCTGAGATGGGTGGTGGTATATTTATAAAACGTGGATAGGGCAGAGAGGCCCTCCTTAAATAGAAAAATCCTTCCTCAGGGGGTGCTCAAGACTTCCCCTGAGGTTTCTCCCTGTTCTGGTGAGGAACATTGAGATACATTTACATGAGGCATTTCTTCTGGTTAGAAAAAGCTAGTAAAGTTACATGAGGAATTGCTGCTGGTTTGAAAAAACTTTTAAAGTGGTTTCATGCATGCAAAGCCTTGAATAAATTGCTGTGTAGTGCAGATAAGATATATGGCTGTGCTGTCCTGGTAGTTTGTTCAGTGCAACTTGCTTCTACCTACATGTATTGGTGTGCAATACTGGTGGTTTGTTTTTTTCTGGTTAAAAGTGGTCTCACTTGATCCTGCATGAATTGCTCCTGTATACTTCTGCAAAGCCTCCTGCATGTATATGTTTCCTGTATTAATTCTGCACAGCCTCTGGTATGTGTATTTTCTGCATATTTTTTTGGTTCTTCTTGAGGCTGTTTTGACTTTCTTCTGCATATATGGCTCCTGTATACTTCTGAGCAGCCTCTTGTATGTGTATTTGCATGATTTTTTGGTTCAGTTGACCAGATCTTGTATCTTTATTTCTGTATTCTGGCTGAGGTGACAGGATCTGACTGATTGTACTTCCTCCTGTATCTGTATTTCTTTATTCTGGCTGAGGTGACAGGATCTGGACTGGTTGCACTGCCTCTTGCATCTGTATTTCTTTATTCTGGATGAAGTGACAGGATCTGACTGGTTGCACTGCCTATTATGCCTGTATTTATGTATTCTGGATGAGGTGACACAATCTGACTTTCTGCACTGCCTCCTGCATCTGTATTTCTGTATTCTGGCTGAGGTGAAAGGGTTGGTGTATGGTCCTGGTGTTGAGGGTAAGCTTCCAAAGGTATTCAATTGAGTTTTTTCAAGGTATTCCTTATGTCTTCCACAGAGATGTGACACCTGGATGGGTATGATTTTGCAAGAGTTGAAGGTTTCTTGGGATTTATCTTCTAATCAATGGGAGGCAGGGTGGTACTTTGGCTGAGTGAATATAGGTTATTTCAGATGTAGAATCTATTTCTGAGGTTTATTTGAGATTTTGAGATGTTTTTATTGTACAAAAGTGAGTCTGATGGCTAAAAGAAAGGTTTGGTATTCCACAATGGGTCCCAAAATTGGTGCAGTGAGTGAACGTGGTGCAGGAGAGGGCGGATTTCAAGCTCACCCATTGAATTCTGTGTTGGTCTGGCTCACATACGTCTCAATGAATATTGCAGGGAAGAAGGTGTGGCCAATGGTGGAAATTGTTTCAATGTTAAATCTGCTTCAATCAAAATTGGTAGATGAATTGGGGCTGGCATGCAGGAAATAGGCAATGTTAGTCTTGGCGTTAAAAAGTGGGGAGTGTCATGTGGAAGGGGTAGTGGAGGTTGCAAAGGTCCAGAAACCCCTGTTTTTCCTTTTTTTGGAGTGCGGAAACATGATCCTGGGACAGCCATTCATGTTTGGATTCCAATCCCAGATGGCCTTCAACTCTGATGCGTGTATGGAAGCCCTGACAGAAGAGGACTTGTCTGGCACTTGTTTTGATACAACAATCTGCAACCACAGAAAAGGGAAGTGGGTGCAAGCGCCGGAAGTAGGTGACAACAGGGAGGCTGACTTCAAGGGTCACCGCAAAGAGGATTTTGCCTAGTTGGCCGTGGACCCCGCGCAAGGAAATCTCCAGCTTTGCATGGACAGCTGACTAGCAAGGAGCAAATTGGGGAGGTAGACATGCAAAGTTTTCAGGAGGCAGAAGTAAGTTCCCTTCCTCAGTATGCATCTCTGGGAGGTACTGCCTTTCAAAGACCCTATAATTTTCCCACAATTGTAAGAAAAGGAAAAAGCTGCTTTTTGGTTGTTTCCAGGATCTAAAATGTGGAAAAGCAATGTGTATGGATGGTAAAATGCAACACCAGAAAATACAAGCTGGTTGCACAGAAGGTTCAACCCTTGAACAAGCCAATACAGCAGGGACTAAACAGGCCCCTGTGGCCAATTGCCTGGTCTGGAGATCCTTTGGAGACACCTTTGAGAAAGTCTGCTTGGGTAATGCGGTTGGCCTGGATCACATACAAGAAGATTGATGACCTCAATTTTGGGCCTCCTGGGTGGTTGAGTGTGGAAGAGAAGGAATTTCAGGCATTGATGTTGGTTCTTTGCAAGAAGGCCCCTGATTCTTGGCTGGACAGGCCCGGGTTGTTGAAGGGCAAGATACACAACCCTTATGTAATCCTGAAAGTTATGCACAAGCCAATTCCTATTGCCTGGAATGTATGGGAGCCCTTTCTTGAGTTGGTCTGTGAGCAAATTAGGCTGCAGGGTCTTTACAAACAGTCAACCTCAAGCTACTCTAGTCCAATGTTTGCAGTGGTCAAGAAGCACAGGTAGTCATTGAGGATTTTCCATGATCTGCAGCCGTTCAACTCCTTCACCATTTTGGATACAGGGCTATCCCCTCTTCTTGAAAAATTCCTGGATGTTATGGCAGGGGGAACTTTTTATGGATTGTTAGATTTGATGGGCAAAAAATCCATCCTGAATCTCAACCACTGGAGGAATTCAAGACTGGAATGGGGAGGATGCAACTGATGTGGTTGCCTCCAGGTGCAACCAACTTGGTGGCGGTGTATCATCCACAAATGACTTGGATCCTGCATGAAAATTGAAGAGTTGAAGGAAGAATATGATGCAAAAGAGAGACAAACGGGAAATGAAAAGGCTAAAAAGAGCCAAAGGGGAAGAGGAAATACTTTTAAAGTCAAGTGGAACTGATCTGAAGGGGAGGAAGGGACAATCTGGTTTAGTTGTCTGTTTATCAGATGAATTTCATTCCTGGTCCAAGGGGAGGGCCAGTATTTAGGCACAACTGGAGAACCCCAAAGCGGGCCTAAGGTAGCAGGGTTAAAACAGCTAGAGAGCCCCCAGAGGGGCCCTCAGATAACAATAATAGGATAAAGAAAGCGGTCAGATAGAATTAAGGCTGACTAAATTTGTCAGTTACAAAATATGAAGAGAAAAAAGACAACAAAAATCTTCTGGAGTATTTCCAGATCTTAATTCAAAAAGCATGTATCAAAGGCACAAAGACAGATTATGGTGGCGTGGTTTTGGAAGAGGCCCCTCCTATCCATTGCTTTTTATGGGAATATGCTGAAACACTGGGGCAGATCTTGTTTTGGATCAACAAGGCAGGGCTCACTGTTTAGGGGAAGAAGCTGGCCGTTTTTGTTCTGGAACTCAAGGTTGTGGGAAATTTGGTGTATTTTGATGGAAGGCCGATTGCAGAAAAGAAGTGGAAGAAGGTTCTCAAGTGGCCAACCCTGCAAGCAGAGTTGAACATTCTCCAGTTGTTGGGATTGTGCAGCTACTTTTGCATGTTAATCAAGAGTTTTGCAGAAGTAGCAAGCCTGTTACAAGTGTTGAAGCGGAAAGGCACAAAGTGGGAATGGACTTCTAGATTTTAAAACGCTTTTGCAAAGCTCAAGCAGATTGTGGGGTGCAACATTTTCCTCTGGGACCTTGACCATGATGCTGGAGGGATATGCTTGGCAGTTGACTGTAGCAATTTTTGTGCAGGGGGGGTGTCCTAACACAGGGGGAGGATGGGAAGGATTGGCCGGTACTCTAAAAGTTTGTTACCTTTACCACAACAGAAAGCGGCTACTTGCAGCCAAAGTTAGATTTGTGAAGTGTTACCAAGATTTTTCAGAGGCTCCAACATCTTCTTTGGGGCATTTGCTTCAAAATTTTGGTTGAAGGGGAGGCTTTGGCACGGATGATGAACTCTCTGGCATTGCCAAACTCTCCCATGATAAGGTGGTTAGCATTTCTCCAGCTCTTCTCTTTCAGTTTGGATCATGTTCCAGGGAAGTTGTTCACAATGCCTGACATGCTGTTGGGGTATCCCGGGGAGGATCCATACAAAGGGGCAGAGCCCCTTGACGTGGAATCTCCAGTCATCCAGGTAGGATTGCTGGAGGCAGAGATCCAACTTTGGCTGCATCAGTCTGGGAGCTATGCGGTTCTGTGCTCTTCTTTGCAGGAACTCTGGTTCCCTGGGGGTATGGAAAATGCGGTTATTTGTTGGGCAAAGGAGTGTGCAGGGAACTTCTATCTGCAGGAAGGCCAGTTTTGGTGGCGGAGCGCCCCTGTGCCTCTTGTTTTTGAAACATCAAGGAAAGACCAGTAATTGATCCTTGGGTTTCTGCACAACAACCTTGGTAACCAAGGCAAGATCAACACACGGTGGAAAGTGAAGGCCAGATTCTGTAGGGTTCAGTATTGGGTGAAGTTGTGCAAAGCCTGTTGTTGGCCGACCTTGAGGTTTCCCAGGGAGGTTGGCCATCCTACGGGAGAGGATTCATTGTTTTTGAGGGTTTCTCTTGATGTGGTCCACATAAAGGCAGGGAATTTTGTGTACACGATTGTTGCATGGGACAATCTATCAGGATGGGTCAAGGCGGGCCCTCTGGTGAAGGTTTCAGTGGAGAAGGTTGCTCAGTTCTTAGAGGAAGACTGGTTTGTGCATTATGGATTACTTTTTCTGATCACAGTTCACGGAGGTGCGGAGTTCCAAGGTTGTCTGATGGTTCTGGTCAGAGTTTTGGAGCAATTTTTGTCTGCATAAAAGAATAATTTCTGGAGGCGCTGGGATGATTGAGCCCAAGCACCAAACTATCAAGGACTCCCTGTTGAATATGTGCAGTGGCAGGAAATGCTTCCAGTTTTCCTTTTTGTGGATTGAATCTCTGTGATGAGTTTGACAGGTTACTGGCCCCTACAGGTTACTCTTTGGACAGAAACCCGTGCTCCCAGTAGACATCACGCTGGAGAATTTTCTGGGTGTAGATTGGTTGAAGGTCAAGACCTCTGAAGAACTTCCTGAGGTGCAAATTAAACAAATCCTGAGGCACAATGAGATTCTGGAAAAGGCTGCAGAAAGATTTGAAAGCCCGTAAAGTGTGAGTCTGCTACTTGGACAAGTGTTGTTTCCACTGCCTCCAGGATCCATTGGGGAAAGCAGATTTAGTTTTGCTTTAAAACAAGAGTCTGGAGTCTTGGTGGGGGAAAATCTTTGCTAACCCATGGAAAAGGCCTTTTTGAGTGGCTTCTAAGCTTGAGGGCAGGAGTTCTCAGCTCAAGGAATTGAAACAGAAGGCTGCGGCTTTGCATGCAAAACTCTTCTTTGCGCGGGGATCCACCTTGTTCAAAAAAATTGTAGGGGACAACATTGGCTCCATTGGAAAGGGCATGGCTTCAGGAGATGGTATTGAAGGGGTGGACTTGGTTTCTTTGTCTTCCAAGGAGCCCAAGCGCAAGGTGCCACTCCAATGGAGTAGGAGTTTTTAACCTGTTGGGACAGCTGCCAAGTTGGGGGGGTGCTAGTTCTGGATTGAAAAGGTTGATTTGGTGAGGGGGTGCTCTAGCTGATTCACAGCTGGGATAACCAGAAAACCCATAATTTTTTTTCTTACTTCTCTGATTGGATTGTTTTCTTGTATTGGTACTGGATTTGGTCTATAATTTTTGCATGAAAGCAGGCGTGGCCCAAGCCAGGTCTGCAAAAGCAAGGACAAGCCCTGAAAGCAGAAGGCTTGAAAAGGAGCAGTATTATGGAATAAAAAGAAATATTCTTTTCTCTTTTCCTTCTATTTTTCTCTTTTTTCTGGGTCTGTTTTCTCTTTCTTACCTGTCTCTTTCTCTATGTATGGGTGCAATGGGCACAGATGGTTAGGGTGGAGTGTAGTGTAAGGACAAGCTTGACTTTGTGAGGGTTTGCTCTAGCTTGTTCACAGCCAGGACAAAAAGGAATCCCAGAATGTTTGTTCTCTGACGTTTCCCTCCTTCTCTGCTTTTGTGAAATCGCTGGCGGTGTTGTGTTTGATTTTTTTTGCAGAAAGTTAAAGGAACTGTGTGGCAGTTCTTCTGGGGTGGTCCAGATACCTTCCTGGGAATGATGTTTTGTGTTGAGCCTCAGCACACTGCTGAAGTATCATCTGTCTGTCCTCAATGATCCCCCCTGTGGCCTTGTGTTGCATGCAAGTTCAGATTACATAATCCTTGGACTCCCAGGGAGATTTCCCCAAGCTCTTAGTTAGCCCTGACAACCGGGAGGCCTCTGAGGTGGACTTCACCCCTCAGGCCTCTTCCCTCTCCTTCTTGTGGAAATATGGCTCTTCCAGTTTCTTTTTTGTTCCTCAATTTTCATTTTCTATCTTTCTCATTTCACCAATTCCACTTCTTCAACCTCAAGCTCAACAATCAAAATGCTTCAAATCTGAACCCTTCAAGCTCTAACTTGTGACTGGTGAGAGTGGCTCCTTCCTCGCTGTTATAATCCCATTCTGACTCAACCTTCAGCTCCTCAACCTTAACACTCTCAGCTCCCACCATGAACACCTAACCAATGTCTTCCACCTGCAAGATTCCTCAACCCAATCCATTGGTCACTTCTTGTTTTGTTCAGTCTTATTTTCTTCTCTTTTATTGTGTTTTTGTGTTTTTCTCACTTTTTTTTTTGGACTTGAATCCCCCAGTCTGCTGGTTGCAATTCAAATCAATTTGTAAGATTCTTTCATGGTTAAAAGCCAAAAGATCTTCGGCACAACCAACAGGGGACATCACAATGGAACAAACTCCTCAAATAACTTCTCAAACAATGTGTTTTGACAAGCAATTCTCAAAATGCCCTGGAAACCATCACCCTACTTTCAGAGGACAACTATGGCATCTGGGGCAACAAGATGAATGGCCTGCTTAGGCTCAGAGGAGTGCTTTAAATCCTAGAATGCAGCTCTGATCAACTGTAACAGCTTGAAAAAAAAATCCAGCCCCCCCTCATTTCAAAGGTGAACTTGGTGACCACAACAAAATCATCACAGCCAGAAGCGTCCACTCTTCCCAGGCCATCTGACAGCCAATCAAAGAAAGATACTCCTCCTTGGAAGCATCCCACTTTCCCCAGATCTTCAAAAACTTCCTTCCACCTCTTTCAAGGAATAAGACATCACCAACTTTGTCACAAAGATCAGAACTTCAATAAAGAAAATGTTTGATATTGGCATTGAACTTCCTCAGGACATCTTAGCCTAACTTATTCTTTTCAAATTTCCAGTCTCCCTCCACAATATCAAGCTCCAATTGATTCATTCAGACAAGAAAGTAGGATTCAATTTTGTGTGCAACCATCTCCTACAGTATAACAGCAAAGTAAATGCTGAGTCTTCCAAAAATACTGTTTCGATTGGAGAAAAAGCCCTTGTGTTGAATAAAAATAAATTTGAATCACAGTCTTCCAACTGCTGTGTTTAAGACTACCACAGCCCAAAGCAAGACAAAAACCATTTGGAGAGCAAAAGCCTCCATCTTCAACTGGATAAAGCCCTGGGATGGTGGAGGGAAAACCAAGCCAAATGGAAAGAGGAGCAGAATTCAAAATCCAAATCAGCCCACTTCCATGCATTCTTCACAAAATGGATCAAATCTGAAACAGTCTTGAATCAGAACATACTTATGGACAGCAGAGCATTGGCTCATATTTTCAACAAGGAAATTTTCTTCACCAATCTGTCCAAATCCAACAAAGAAAAACACATCTTGACTGCGGAAGATAGTGCCAACCTTCTCATCAAAGGAACTGGCACGGTCAAACTTTCCTGGAAACACAAGATCATTGTTCTCAGTGACTGCCTCTTTTTCCTGATATTGTAGTCAACCTGATAACACCCAGGGATCTGATTGCCAAAGGCTTTTCACTAAAATTTTCTAAAGGCCAATTCCAGCTCATCCAGAACAACAGCTGCCTTATGGAAGGCCAAATCCTGAAGAAAATTTCCATTTTCAAAAGCCCCAAGAGCATTGGTTCAAACAACTGCTTCCTGTTGACTCACAAAAATAACAGCATATCCACCCAAGATCTTCATCTTGCCCTTGGACACGCCTTGTCAGCCATGAGACAATTAGACCTGTCCAAATATCTGCACAACTCACATGTCTTGTCAGTATAGTGGTTAATTAATAGGCTTATCTTCCATGATCTAACACCAAGGTCCCTGGTTCAACCCACCATAGAGACAAGAATCAATTATGGTTAAGAGTTTTAGAGTTAGTGGATTTAGCCTGTGATAGACATGTTTTGTACTCTGGGCAATTGATAACCAAACAGTCAAGGAAAACTCACACAACAAAAGGTTGGGTGAAAGTTTATAATCTGTTCTAGTCCCCCAAAGGGGGATACCTTGTGGCAAATCTCCTACAAGAATGATCAACATAACCATGAACCATCTCCACACCCCTCACTGCATCCTCACCTGAGGAGAATCTCTGGGGTAGCCTGAGAAAATCTAA
The DNA here is from genome assembly GCA_025617555.3 of Puccinia polysora. Taxonomy (NCBI): domain Eukaryota; kingdom Fungi; phylum Basidiomycota; class Pucciniomycetes; order Pucciniales; family Pucciniaceae; genus Puccinia; species Puccinia polysora. The sequence goes on along the minus strand of CM062616.1, from coordinate 40,723,281 downwards.
AAGAAGACAAAAATAATGGGCTGAATCCAATTAAACTCAAAATAAAATTGAGCAAGAGAAAGCAAATCCCTCACCTATCTATGATGGATTGTACTTATAAGAAAAATAAGTACAACATCCCCCTATTGAACATTGTAGGAATTACTTCCAACCAGAAAAATTTCACAAAAGCTCTTTTTTTAAAACAAGAGAAAAATTTGAGTTCTACAGTTGGTCTGTAAATCCAGTAAAGGAGTTGGCTTATGATCCTGAGAGAATTCCCAAATTCTTTGTGACAAACCATGAAAAATCTTTGATCCATGATCTAGAAAAAATATTCCCTGAGTCAACAAGACAGTGCTTTCAATGGAACTTTTCTAAAAACATACAAAAAAACTGTAAATTTCACTTTAATAATAATCAGAACTATATAATTAATTTTGATAATATATTATAGTATTTTATAATATTTTATAAGTATGTTTTGATGAGTATTGATTTTGGAATTAAAACCTTTATAATATATATTATAAAGATGAGGATCCAATATAACCTTAAATAAAGTTATGAGGACTTGGATGCGTTCCAACTATTGATATATAACTTCCCAATATATTCCATTCCTTTTCAAACAAGTGATAGTAATTACTTTAAGCCATACTCTCTACTCTGTTAAACAAATTACATAATTTTACTGTTATCCCTCTTTGGGATGTAATTATACTTTGATATAATTTCCTGAGCCTTAAGAGCTTCAACTTAGATGACTCTGAGCTCAATTGTAAATTTTAGACCATGTTATATCATTGCCAAGACTATACATACTTTACATGTATAATATCTGCCAAGGTACTAGGGATTAAGAAGTAAGTACATGCCAAGGCTTAAAATTTATGGGTATTTAATCTTTTTGGGGTGTTCTACAAATTCTAAATCGTCCTTCTGACTGATGTAAATTCCTAGGATCATCTGATTACCCGTTGGGGTATGTAATCAGAAACTTTTCACATTGAAAATCCTCCCCAATGAGTACTAGTACTCTAACCCTCATTGGGTATGATGTAATGAGGTTCTGAGCCCTTGAGGACGAAACCAGGGAGAGCCTTGATCCCCCCTGATGATTCCTAGAGTCCCCTGAGGGCTCCTGTTACCTTAAAAGGGGAGGTTCTTCACCCTATAGCTCCTTCCTCAGTTGTTATTTATTATATTATTGATCCAAGAATACCGCAAGAGTTAAAAAGCCCATTAAACTTAATTGCAAGAAGAAGATTAACTGGGGCCTCAAAATTTAGTATTAACATCAAAAACTAATCAATTACTAAAATCAAAGTTTGTGTGGGAAGTCCTTTGGAGCTGTAACATTTATTGTTACTTTAAAGGGTGTGGGTTTACTTTTGTAAGAAAAGTTCCTTTTGGAATTATTCAGTTAAAGCCAGGTCCCTTATCTCTTTATAGAGATGAAGGTGTGGCCTTACACTCACAATACTCTGGTATTGTTTGAGTTGTGTTGTTATGTGACAGTGTTTCTGTTTTATTAAGTCAATAACTGATTTAATTATTGGTTTTTATCTTAGTTCTTGCAGTTTTAACCACAGCTGGTACAGCTATAGAGGTTAAAAACCTGAAACGCCTCCATTGGCAGACTGAAAGAAATACCAGGCCTCAAGCTTGAAAAGGAAGAATTCTTCTGCAAGGAGTGCGCACTCATTGAGATAACCAAGTCTCCCTTCAAGACCCAGGCTACTCTTTCTTCAAAACCCTTTGAACAAATCCACCTTCATCTCATTGGGCCAATCAGAACCAAGTCTCACCAAAAAAAGAAATACATCTTGAAAATTGTGGACAACTTCTCAGGACACATAAGTGGGATTCAGCTCTTCAGCAAGGAAAATTCCCCAGAGACTCTCATCTGAATCATTGAAGAAAAAAAAGTTCAAAATGGGATAATATACCTGAAATGTTTGCTCCAACGGAGGATCAGAATTCACCAATGGCAAATTAGTCTCATTATGCAAAGTAAAATTGTGCAAACAGCTCATTTTCAAATCATATCATCCCTAGAATAATTGAAGGGCCAAAAGGGCCAACAGAAAAATTTTCAAAAGTGTGCATACCTTTCTCAGCTCCTCCAACCTACCCAAGAGGTACTGGTTGGAGATAATCAAAGCCTGTTTCCTTTCTCTGAATCAGATTCCCCGGAGGTGCTGTCAACAATGACCTTGGAAAATGATTCATGGTAGTTATCTTCCTCTTTCATACTTCAAACCACTGGGAAACTTGGTCATTTATCTCAATCAGCTCAGAATCAGAGGAAACAAATTCCACTCAAAATTTCTGGAAGGAAAGATAATTGGATACAACCAAGACTATTGCTCCTACAGGAACCTATGTCCCAATGGTTCCATTGTCTCAAGCAAACATGTCTGATTCAATGAATCCTCCATAGATTGCCTTGGGCAGACTGGAAATTTAAATCTAGATCTCTCAATCAATGAATTTGAATCCTACAACCCAAACAACCAGCTGCTGCCACAAGGAGAAGAAACCACCAATTTGGTGCCTCCTCTCAAAAGAAACTTCATCAAATACAGAGAGAAGCTGGAATCTCTGTCAAAATCATCAGACTCAAATCCCCTGGAGGAAATTCACTCAGATTCCTCTGCATCTCCAACCAGGGGAACTCAAGCATCAACAACTTTCCCTGTCCCTGAACCTCAGCCCCACTCTGTTCCTACATGAATCCTCAGGAATTGTGCAAACCTCAAACCCCCTCAACCCTATTGATTTCATCATTACTTTGAACCCAAAAAGTACCTCAATTTCATTACCTACAAAGATGCAAAGAGGTGGAAGGAAGCAATTGAGAAAGAACTGAATCAATTTCAGGACCTCAAGGTGTGGGAGGAGTATGATGGTCCTGAGCCCATCAATCTGCTAGATACCACTTGGGTCTTCAAAATCAAAGATAATTGCAATGAAAATGTCCTCAGCTTCAGGGTCAGGGTTTGCGTGAAAGGTTAAAATCAGATCCAGGAATTGATTTTGAGGAGACCTTTTCCACCAAGGGAAAAATATCCTCTCTCAAAGCCATCCTCCAGCTTTCCCTAAAAGACAACCTTGAGGTCAAGCAATTTGATTTCAAAGCAGCCTTCCTCCATGCACCCATCAACAAGGAATTAATCATCAAAATTCCCAACAGATACACCAAAGCTCCAAATAATTTAGACTCAAAAAGAGTCTCTACGGACTGAAACAAGCCCAAATAATTGGTACCACAATCTCACTGACTGGATCAAATCAACCGGTGTGGAAATTAAGAGAGAAATACTCACCTTGTTGTCCTTGAGTTCTGGAATCCATGTTCCTAGCGTCTGTAAGGATAAGGATACTCCAGTAAAAAGAGAGAGAGAGATAGCGATGAATTGCCTTTCCTTTCCGTATCCTTCTCCATATCCTTCCATCAATCCATCCATCAATCCATGTATGTATATATGAGTATGTGTGTCTCCTACAAGCTGGGGTTGAGAGCGCCAACTTTATACCCACACTCTCAACCCTATCCTATGTACAAGCGCAAAAACAAATAGAAAAGAAACCCTAGAAACCAGAACCCTAGCCTAACCCTAAGCCTTTCCCACACCACAGCCACCCTCAAGCCCACCTACTGTTACACGCACCTAGCTTTTCCTTCTAATGATGAGGCCCTCCTCCGCGCCACTACTTGAAACCCCCTGCATTGTCCGTATCCGCCAGGCGCGCTGCGTGATTTCCTGCCCTGTGGGTTTTCCTGTTGTGGTGACCAAATCTTGACACCCTGGACCAGATGTGGAAAAATTCAAAAAATTTTTACAATTCTTTTATTTAGGGGTTATTAAAAAAAAAAAATCGGAATTTCTTTTTTAGTATCAGTTCTCCGACTTCCTCATCCTGTCAAACATCCCTTTGTCCCATTGGTCTAGGACAGGCCTGCACGGCCTAACCATCTAGGCATTTTGTTCAATCCCTTTTCTCTCCGTTCCCCCCCCTTCCTTTTGGCCAAATGCGCGGGCCGAGACCCGCTTGGCCCGAGAGTACTCCATTCCATCCTTCCTCCATCATCTCAATCCTATCATCCCCATCCGTGGTTGCAAAGATACTTACAAAGTCAAACTTGAGTCACTCTTTTCAAGTTGACAAAAACAAATACTGCTTCTACCCTCACTCCTCCAAGTCACCGCTCTCAAAAATGGTCATCATGAATTCTCTTATCTACATTGCCTGTCTCTTGGCTGCCTTGGCTTACTCAAAGCCTGTCAACATCAAAGCTTGTAAAATCTCCTTGTTGCAATCAAGCTTGAGTGAACAAGCCAAGCAATCCAGCAGCCAATTGAGAAGCTCCCTTGTTCCCAGTGGAGCATTTGGCGGCCTTGGGAGAATGAACAGCGCTAGTAGTTCCTACGCCACCCAGCAGGCAGCTCAACAACAGATGATCCAACAACAGCTTGGTGGACTGGGCGGTGGTTTTGGAGGTGCCGGTTTTGGAGGCAATTACTTTGCCGCTCAAAAACAGGCTATGGCCCAACAATCCATGCAATACGGGGGCTTTGGCGGTGATCCCAGCTTAGGAGGTGGCATGGGTTTAGGTGGTGGTCTTGGCCTTGGCGGCGGGCTAGAAAACTCCATGTCCTCATCCGCTTACCAAGCTTCCCAGTCTAGCACCAAGCTAGCTACCAAGCCATCCAGTTCCAAATATCCCAAATGAGTCAATTCATGTCTTTTCTCATCAACCAGATGACTTCTGGTGCCATCAGCCAATCCTATATGCAAATCCAAATGTTGTACCTGGCTCAGCAAATGTTGGGAATGTTCTCCAATGCCGCAGGCTGTGCTCAGTGCTTTGGAGCTGGTTCATTCACTCAATCCATGTCCCAGTTCTTCTTGATGTACCAGCAAATGATCCAAGCTGCTCAGGGCCAGGTCAGGAGCGGCCTTGGCGCTATCCTATCTCCATTAAGCTGGGCTTCAAGCTCCCTTCAATTGATGGCCTCCACATACATGAGCAGCACTTCATCAAGCTTGTCAAACCAATTGGCCTCCAATCTCGACTTGATTTCAATCCAACCAATCCCTGGTTCCCAGAACCCGCCCTGATCCATGCCATCTGCGCTACCGGAGCTCAGCATGTCTCCACTCAAGTCCTTCATCCTATCTAAAATCTCATCCATTGATCCATTGCCCACCATCTCTCCTGGGACTCTACCACCCCCCCTCCATCTTTGGGTGGGGGTGGGAAAATGTTGCCTACCGCCTGCAGACATCCACCGGCGGCCTGATCCATTTTCTTTTCCCACCTCTTTTGCCTTCAGGTGAGGGGTGGGTGATTCCAGTATTGTCGCGCGCGCCCGTCCACGGACGGATGCAGGAGAGGTGAAGAGATGAAAGGATATCACCCTGGTCATGCAGGCCAGATTTCCACCGGCCTGCGTGATCAAATTTTTCTGATCACCTGAAAATCAAAAAGAAAAAAAAATTCTTTTTTTTCCGCTCTATTTGTAGAATCCATTGTACATAGTCTAACAGGGCCTCCTTCCCATATAAGGAGGGGCTCTCCCCTGCCTTTTGGAGGGGGGACCTTTATCAAATCAGATCAGCACATGGTATCCTAGCACACACCACATCCTAGGATCATCAGTATCCTCTTGAAATAAATCATCAGTGGGGCTTCATTCCCCTTTATCTGAGACAAAAATTTGGGTATATCTATGATCGCCCCTTGATCCTTGAGCCTCCATACTCAAACCCTTGATCCTTGATCCTTATCATCAACCAATAGCTATTCTGGTTGAAGAAGAATTCGACTAATTGAATTCTTGAGTGTTTTACACCACTCTTGAACCCTTTTATCTGATCATACCGGTCCTGATGATCCTTTGATTATATTTCTGGAATCATTAATGTTTTAATGAAGAGTTTTTATTAAGCTTAAAACCTGGAGTGTTAAACCTCCCTTCATCTCTTTTGAAGTTGAATTACGTCACGCTACTCTTGAGTCCCTTGAGAAGTGTTGGGTTATTCTTTTTTGAACCAGTTATTGTTTTTGCTTCTGGAGCTTCTTCAAACCATTAGCGTTGTCTTGTGCAGCCACCCACAGTTATCTGGTACCCTTCAAGCGCTTGATTGCGGAGAGTTGGGCAGGTTCCTTGAGAACCTGGAGGTTGTTTGGGATTGAGTTGATCTTTCCTAAGCTCCTGCTGACAACAAGAGCTATTAGCTTGTGGGCGTTGTCACTTAAAATTGCCTTGTCTTGTTGAACTCTGAACAAACCTTGACTTCTTTTATTCAAGTTTTTCTCCGGCACCATCTTGCCTCAGATAGTGTTGTTTCCCTAGCTACCAACTACTATAATCTTTATCCTCTTACATTTGGTCCCCCATTTACCAGGTTCTGGACTTTGATCTTGGTTACATTTAAATATTTTTGTAACACTCAGGAGGGCATCCTAAACAGCACCTTTCCCCTCGACAGAACTTCCATGGCCTAGCACCATTTGGAGTCTTACACCGTGCTTGCGTGGGTCCAGCCCGTTGCTATAGCCCCAATTTCCCTACTCTACCTTTCCAAACTAGCTGCCCCCAATACTGGTTGGGCTGGCTCCATTCTTGGGTCTCAGATGTCCCAGAAGTCTGATTCTGATGTACAAGCAGGCCACAATGAGCGCGCCAACTCCAATTTCAAAGCAGGCTGCAATGCGCGCGCCAACTCCAATGTCCAAGCGGGCTGTGATGAGAGGGCCAACTGCAGCAGGGTTCCCAATCCAAGACTATATAACAACACCACATCTCCCCCCAACTTGAGTTCTGTCCCCAGAGATCTTCCCACAGTTACCTCAACCATAACTGCCCATACCCATTACACCCGCCATTACACCTGTCCGTAGAGAATAAAACATATAAAAAAGAGAAGCCAACCAAGACCAGAGAAGGAAAGAGAAGAAAACTTTTTTTCTTATGAAGTGCTCCGCTCCCTGTCCCGCCTTGTATTCTGCCATTTGTTGCTGGGCTTGTCATCCTGTATGCAGACTGGGCATTGCGCTACTCCAGCTTTCCTGAAACTTTCCGTTTGTCCTCCCCACGCCTAGCTGCCGTCCCAGTGGTTTGAAAACTTCTGCTCTGCCGGGAGAGAGATTTTCACAGCCTCATTCAATCCCACGCGGGTTGGGTTCACAGGCCTTTTTCCCGAGATTCCTTCCCAGAGTTCCTTCTGTTGTCAAAGCCCTTGAAACCCCAACCTCCTTCTCACCAGCCATACTGTTGACGCCCAATCCCTTCCTGTTCCGCACCTGAAGCCCCCCGTGCTTGTCCATTGTACCAGTTCCAAAACCTCTATTAGATCCATCCGGCACTCCCCGCGCTCCATGTCTTTCCATTCTGCATGCATTCTCCCTGCCATCAAAGGGGTCCCACTCCAGTTTCAATCCTTGAATGCCTGGCCCATTCCTTCCGCCACCTCTCCTTTCCTCTATGCAAAAGCCATCTGCTGTTCATTGGTTCCCAAGCCGGGCAAAATATCCACTCCCATCCCCTTCTCCACAAGAATTGCCTGCTGCCAATTGGTTCCCAAATTTTATTCAATGTCCTTTTCCCGTTTCCTTGTCCTTGCTTACTTCATAGCAAAGTGCTGATCCAAATCCACCAAGGCCTGCTTTCCCAACACGTATCCTGTCTCCTCTGGGGAAACCAATCCTGCGTTTGAATCCATTTTCTGGTTCTTGTGTTCCAACTGCCAATAGCCGTTATTGTCACCATACATGCACACCCAGGGCGCGGGCGTGCTAGAGAGCTGAAGAACCTCCAAATAGATCTTGAGGTCCCTTTCCAACTCTGCAAGTTCACTAAACCAAGGGATGTTGGCTGTGGTGAGGCTGGAGCACACACCGCGGGGTAATCCAATTTGGCTTGCCACCAGACCCCACCACGCGCGCCTGCCTTGTAATCCAACTCTGTGTAATCCCATTCTTCTTGCAACCAGACCCCTCTGCTTGCGCCTGCTTTTTAATCCAATTCTGCTTGCAACTGGACCATGCCACGAGCACCTTCCTCTGCCTTGGATTGTTTGAAATTTCCTTCCCAGAAACAAGGATTGCGCTTCCCCCATCTTGCCAGCATGTCCCCTTCAGTTTTTGCCAATCAAGGTTTTTGTATCCTTCAATCTCTTCCAAGTTTCTAAGCTCTTCCCCTTCCATGATGAACAGGACAACATGGCTCTCCTTGTTGGAATCTGATGCGCTTTTGGATTCTACAATCACTTCATATTGTGCAATGAATTGCTTGAAAACCGCGGTTTTGAGTTGAATGTGAGGGTAATCCTTTGGGTCCATGCAGAGATGGCGGGAGAAGGAAGAAAAAGGAGGAGCAACTGCTTGTAGCATCTTAAGTACCTTTTATAGACTTGAGATAAAATTAATTCCCGGCCAGACCCCCAGATGTGGAAAGTAAGAGGAGGATACTCTTCTAGTGGTCCTCAAGCTGTGGAATCACTGGTCCTAGAATATTTAAGGATAAGGATGCTCCAGTAAGGAGAGAGAGAGAGAGAGAGAGAGAGAGAGAGAGAGAGAGGGAGAGAGAGAGAGAGAGAGAGAGAGAGAGAGAGAGAGAGAGAGATGAGTTTCCTTTCCTTTCTGTATCCTTTTCTGTATCCTTCCATCCATCCCTCCATCAATCCATCCTCTTTCCTCTTTCCCTTTCCCTTTCCTTTCCTTGTCCCCAGATCCGATGTCAAGATAAGATAAGATAAGATGATAAGAGCCTGGGTTGAGAGCGCAAACATGATTCAAACACTCTCAACCCTAACCTAAGTACAAGTGCAATGACAGCCCAACAAAAAATTTAAAAGAAACCCTAAGCCCAGAACCCTGGACTAACCCTAATCCATTCCCTGCCCAATTACCGTTACATAAATCCAGTTTGTCCTTCTCACGAAATGGCCTTCCACTGCACCCTACTCAGAGCCCCCCCCTTGTCCGTATCCACCCCGCGTGCCGCTCTAAGACTCAAAACGGTGCTAGGCTGTGGCAGTTCCGTGGAGAGGAAAGGTGCTTTTTAGGCTGCCCTCCTAAGCGTTACAAAAATATTTAAATGTAACCAAGATCAAGGTCCAGAACTTTCAAGTGAAGAATCAAGTATTAAGGATAAAGTTTGAGAATAGTTGGTAGCAATGGAACAGCACTATCTGAGGCAAGATTATGTGGGAGATATTTGATCAAACAAAGTTAAAAAAATTTTAAGTTCAAAAGAACAAAATGGTTGTATGTAAAAAAACCCACAAGCTAATAACTCTGGTTGTCAGAAGAAGATTGGGGATGATCAACTCAAACCCAAAACAACCTCCAGGTTCTCAATGAACCCGCCCAACTCTCCTCAATCAAGCTCTTGAAGGGTACCAGATAACTGAGAGTGGCCGTACAAGACAGAGAACAATGTTTTGAGAAGATTTAAAAGCAAACAATAACTGATTTGAACAGGGATAACCTCAAAATTTCTCAAGGAACTCAAGAGTATGCTGGAAGAATGCAAATTTGAAAAATAACAGAGGTATAACACTCCAGATTTTAAGATTAATAAAACCTCTTGAATCAAACGCAAGTGGCTCAGGAAAGGTGATCAAGAAAAGATAAAGACCAGTATGGTCAGAGGAAGGGATCAAAGAGTGGTGTAACACACTCAGAATCCCAAAAGACAGAATTCTCTTCAACCAGAAAGGCTATTGGTTGGTGATAAGGATAAGGCCTCAAAGGTGCAAAGATTCAGGATGAAATGGATCAGGGGCCAATCAAAGATATACCCAGGATAAAGATTATAAGTTACAATGATAACGGGGGGACAGATGCACACACTCCCATGGATGATTTAGAAAAATTTAGGGTAGATCCCCTCCTTTTATGTGCCATGGGTTCCTGTAGACTATTTACAAGTGATGACACAGATAGAGCAGAAAAACAAAAATTTGAATTTTTTTATTTAAAAAAGACATGAGAAAAAAAACAAAAAGAGAACTGATGAGAAAAAAAACAAAATAAAAGATCTGGATGAGGAGGAATGGAGAGGAAATTGCCCGTGCAAATAATGGGCCCAGACAGGAGACCCATAGGTGAAGAGCCGCGTAGACAGGCTGATGGCCCCGGCAATTTCTGGCTGGCGGATGTTTGCGCAAAAGCGGCCAGAGGAGAGCAATGGGGTTATATGTTTGGATGGCCACTGGAGGCTGTTGCAATGGATGTGGAAGCAAGCAGGGGTGATGATTGTTGGTTTGTTGGTTGGATGACCGGCCAAGTTGGGAGATGGGAGTGCAAGATTTGTCATGGGAAAAACCAATTGAGTCAGGGGATCAAGGCCGTTCCCATGACCAACCTTTTGCAGGTGACCAAACTGGATGATGGGAGGGGGGTTGAGGGATGTAAATGATTTAGGATGGTACCAAGGAGACTGAGTAGACTGGAGAGAAAGCTGTTCTGAGAAAGTAGTTTGAAGACCTTGAGGATGAGTTTGAGTAAGGTCCTTGAGTTGACAAGATCTCCCTCCTCCTCCTTGACTTGACCGTGATCAATGAGAAGGAGTGAAGCCATCATAGGGTCAGAGGTTGTTGTTGTAGTGAGATGGGGTGAGATAGAGGGGGAATGACCAATTAATGGCCATTCCCCTTGATTTTGACAACCATTCCGGCGCTGGAAAGGGCCAAGCCAAGCCAAGCCGGTCTTCACCCAGCAATTTGGCAAAAAATGACTGAAGCAAGGAGGACAAGAATTTAACACAAGACCTGGGGATTTGGAAACCCCAGGGACCCATCCCTAAACTGCTGGGAGATGGGGAAGCTTGAGGATCTGGAGGCTGAAGGGATCTGATTCAGCCAAGAGAAATTTGATTTTTTTTTTTGATTATGAAAGATAGCTAAAAAAAATCATAAGAAAAATCTAAAATTTTCCCCACTGGTCCTGAGGTGTCCAGTTTTGGTCACCATACCGCATGATTTCCTGCCCTGCGGGTTGGCCTTCTCTTGCGTGCGCCCGGCCCGCTCCTATAGCCTTTCCCATACTGAAACCACCTTCAAGCCCGCCTTCCGTTACACACACCCTCTTTGTTCTTTTCATGAAGCAGCCCTCCAATCGCGCCCTACTTGGAGCCCCCGCGTTGTCTGTATCTGCACGGCGCGCTACATGATTTCCTACCCTGCAAGTTGGCCCCCGCTTGCGCGCGCCCAGAGAACTGCTATAGCCCCAATTTCCCCGTTGTATCCTCCCAAACTAGCCACCTGCGGCACGGTTCTCAATCCAAGGCTATATAACAACAACACACTGGTCTGAGCTAGCTGTTACTTTTTGAGCTGGCTTCCCAGTCTGAGCTAGCTGGTAATTTTTGGGCTGGATTTTCTGGTCTGGGCTGACTGCCTGTTCTGGAATGACATGCTTTTCTGGGCTGGCCAGGATTGGAAGGCATGTAGTTGCACAGATGTCTTCCGCTCTCAACTACTCCAATTTATCCCAATTGGGAAAACTTGAAGGGGCTCTGAGCTGGTGATTTTCTTGGACTAGGCTGGCTATTCTTGAAGTTTTTCCAGAAGTAATTTGTTAGGCTGTGTGTTCTTGAAGCCAGGAAATCATTTGTTTGGTTACAGCCGGCAATGGCCGGTTGGCTTGGGTCCATGTGGTTGAGGATGGACCCTGGCCGGCTGATGGTATGAGGCTGAAGGGAAGGTTTTGGCTTTCTGTGGTTGCACAGGGATCTGACCTGTGAAACTACTCAGACTTATCCCAATTGGGATAACTCCAAGCTTTTGAATTTACAGGAGGCAACTATGCACAACTGCAGCAGTTTATTGCAATTTGGATAACTCCCAGGTGGTTTTTGTGCATTTTTTCCAAGGGACTACCAAGAAATTGAATAAATTTTATCTTTTAATTAAATTATTTATTTATTTTAATAAGCCTTCAACACACATGAGTTCTTATGCTGTTGAAAAATTTGTAAATACTGTCTTCACTGAAAGGAAGATAAAGGAAGGAATTGAAGATTCTTGTCCAATTTTCTGACTGAGATGAGGCATAGTAGTGATTTGTAGCAAGCCATATCCTTTTAGCATTCCAGGCATTTGCTGGTTTGATGATTTTGGTATGGTTCTCCGGCCTGATTTTTGGAATCATGAAGGGTGCTATGTCCCTGTTAATTTCTGGGTCCAACTAAACCATTTTTTCTAGATTTTTCATTGCATTGAGGATGCCGCATAGGTCAAACAGACTTTTTATCTTTATTTTCCAGATTGAATAGTAATCTTCATTGAGAAAGGTTGTTGATTCAATAAGTGTCCTGATGTTCATTGTCCTCATTTTTATGTTCCCCCTGGTCCTTGCATTGTATTCCATTTGTCCTTTCTTGTAAAGAGGCTTTTACTGTGTTATTTTTATTACTGGAAACACAAGAACCACTCTTTTATTTCATTCAATTGAGAAAAATGAGCATTCTGAAAATAGAAAAAACATGAGAAATATAAAATCAGATTACAACAAACAAGGAAGAGTTAAATAATATACCAGAACTACAGCATGGATTTATTAAATTTAAATTGTTGAGATGGATTGAATACTATCATTTTTTTTTACTTAAAATAGTGGTTAAAAGTGCAAGAGAGGAGGATCATGGATTATACTTAATAATGAGGTTTTTGATGCTTATGAAGAACCTGAAGATCTTTTTTCAATTGATAGATTGGATATCCTCAAAAAATATTTTGTCAGTTAGATTCAAGGAAGATGGATTTTTGGGTTGAATTAATCAATGAACAGCTTTGAAGCTCTTACTTGCTGATTCAGTCCCATTATGGGGGATGGATTTGTGATGATTGAGCTTTGAAGTTAGGAAAAGTAGCATGAGAGGAGAATGAAAAAGAAATATAATGGGCCAGTTCTTTGTTTTTTTTGGAGATTGAAGTGAGAAAAAAGTGTGCTACAAGTGATAGAGCTGATAGTCCTGCAATCTGGATATGAATTTGCTACATGGTACATAGTTTGCAGGTCTGAAAGCTCAGCAGGTGTAGTTTTGTGGAGGATGATATTTCAAAACTTCAACAGATTCTTCTAATCCATTTTTTCCCATGTTTTCCATAAATGCTATGTAGGTAGAACTTGTTAATTTATCCCCTATGGTATGAGCCTTGTTGAATAATCTTCATGAATCTAAACTTAATTACTTTTGATCTGAAATTCATTAAATTTTAATCCCATCTATTTTTATAAAAAAGAAATAAAATTCCTACAAGAAGCCTGAAAATCATTTTTATTTGAGATTGAAAAGTCAAAAATATTTGGAGCATTTTTCCACCTCTTCTTAGGAATCATGCTTTTTTATCTGATATACCTCCTTCTCAAGGCAGGTCTGAGGAATCTTTTTTCATTTTACTCCTTCTTCAAAGCTTGTTCTCCTAAAAATCCATAACATTTCAAACCCCTCCTCCTTCATGGCCACCAATGCCAATGAGCTTGGTACCAATATCATTAATATGGAAAAAAAAGTGCCAGAATTGGCCTGAAAGGGAGCTTCTACTTAAATCTCATGAGATTCAGAAATAATTACTTGTTTCTACACATAAAAATCAGGCACTAGTTACTCAGACCCTCTCCCCAGTCAAACAAGACCATTCCAATCAAAGAGAGTGTAACTCTCGAAGGTCAAGGTTCATTGTCTTCATCACTTGGGCATATCACTTTCCTCAGTACCATCTACCTCCGTCCGTATGTTTGAAAAAAATAAAGGCACAAAATAAATTTTTCATTCCACTTCATACCTGCAGCTTGCTTTAAAAATCATCCATTCTTGGAAATTCAGTCTATACTTTTAATCTTTGCATTAAATCTAACTAGGTAAATCATCAGTGAAAGCTTTAATCTTCTACTCTTGGTTATCTCAAGCCCTTGGACTTCCATTCTTGGTCACACAACTAAATTGGTGTGCACATATGTACAGATAGCCACACCAAATTTATATTTAAACCAATAGACTATCTCCTTTTCCCATTGTGGAAATAGATTGTTTCTTTGGTCAATTCCCTGCAAAAATATAAAATTCTCCACAAAAATCCCGCTCCAAGTTCCAGAAAGCCCACTAGCCCTTGAGTCAAACTCCTGTACCTCCGCAATTCCTAACCAAATTCCCCTTCCGCACCCAAACTGGAAACCACTAAAGCTAACTTGCAATCAAATAATAGTAAATAAACAAGTTGGAATCCCCAAAAAGCTCCGCACTTGAACTATTTCCCTAAATATGACCTCCAAGAACTCTTGCTGTTTAATACACTCCAAAGCAACTGAAGAAAAGAATAAAGCTATAATTTACCGCAAAAATCTCTGACAATGATGATAAACTCTGATGATGGTAAAACTCCGCTGATGAATATAATTTCTGATGATCATAAACTCATCTCCTTGCAAACTCCACCCCCAATAAACTCCTAAAACAAAAGAAAGGTTTTCTTATAGATACAACAAAAGAATGCAAGCCACAAATGAAAGATCCCTCTTGTCTCTGTGCATTCCGCACTGACCTGCCCTAGCTACTCCAAAAAAGGGATGTGAACTGCTAAATAAAAGACCCCTTTTCCCACCGCCTCCATGCATTTGCACTGATCCTCCTTACAAATATTCCAATCCTTACCCAATCCAATTATTTGCATTAGATTTGATGATGCTGTTGCCAATTCCCCTAACAGTTGAGCCATTCCAATGCATAACTAACAACAAATCCTTGTTAATATTCCTTAGTGGATCACTCCCAATCCCGCATGTGGCATAACTACGGATCCCCAAAAATTTGCATGCTGTATCCTCAAATTTAGTTTTCATTTCCCCACAGCGCTCTGCAATCTCAGTGCATATCCCATAATTGGCCTAATCTGTACTACTTAGCTTTTATCACTTGCTTCCCCATTAGTAAACCCACTGCGGCAGAGGAAAAGTTATGTTTGACCACGCAATTTCCGCAAAAAGAAAAACTCCAGACAATTCTTGTCATTTTTCCCGCAATAGAGCGCGCCAAACCAATGCCAAGACCTCAGGTAATGTACTCTGGAATAGACAGTCCTCCAACGCACTTCTCTGTTCCTATTGTACTTTGGACTTCCACCCACAGCTGAGCTGCTCCAAGTCAAATTTCCAGTGGTGAGCCTACTTGCCTCCGTGTCTATAAATAACCACCACATCCCCCCACAACTTGAATTCTTTCTGCAGGATTTGCACGCTCCACAAAGCCAGAACGTCTGCCAAATGCTTAAACCCACAACTCCTAATCACCCTCTGAACTCCAAAAGAAAGAAAATCCTCTGCCATGTAAATGTGCAAGTACTGTGCCAAAATGGGGAGGACGTGCAGCCAAACTGCTGGTCACCCAGCCTGCAACTCCTATCGTCTAGGCCACCGCAGGTGTTTGTTGGTAGCTCCAACCCCTGGATCCTTGCAAACTTTCCCTCTGCCTTGTCCTTGCTCTACCTCTGGTCCCCGTTGCGGACCAATGTCCAACTTTTTGGGGGACAATGACCAGTCAATCAAGACCAAAGAATGGACTCTGGATCCTGACAGCGCCGCCTCCTTGTTGCATTTTTCAGAGTCCATGGGCCTCCTTTCCCCCCCTCCTCAATGTGTGGACTACCCTACTGCTGCCGCCTGGGGAGATGCCACCTGATCCTGGGGCCACGCCATAACCTGAATGTTGGACTTGGCCAAGTACCACGCGGGCCCAACACGGCTCCCATCTTCATCCAATTAGCTATTCCTCTGATACCCCTGCTGTAAGACTCCAAAGGGTGCTAGGCCGTGGCAGTTCTGTGGAGGGGAAAGGTGCTGTTTAGGCTGCCCTCCTGAGTGTTACAAAAATATTTAAATGTAACCAAGATCAAGGTCCAGAACCTGGTAAATAAGGAATCAAGGAGTTGAGGATAAAGATGACAATATTTTGGTAGCAATGGAACAGCACTATCTGAGACAAGATTATGCAGGGAAAAACTTGAACAAAAGAAGTTAAAGTCTGCTTAGAGTTCAAGGAACAAAAGCTGTTGTATGCAAACAACGCCCACAAGCTAATAACTCTGGTCATCAGCAGAAGATTGGGGATGATCAACTCAAACCCAAGCAACCTCCAGGTTCTCAATGAACCTGCCCAACTCTCCGCAATCAAGTGCTTGAAGGGTACCAGATAACTGGGGGGCTGTACAAGACAAAGCCCAATTTTTAAGAAGCTCTAAAGCAAAAAGTAACTGATTTGAAGCAAGGATAACCTCAACACTTCTCAAGGGACTCAAGAGTAGGCTGGCAGAATGCAACTCCAAAGAAGATAAGGGGAGGTATAACACTCCAGGTCTTAAGCTTAATATAACCTCTTCAATCAATTGTTATTGGCTCCGGAAAGATGACCAAGGATCAGGAGCAGTATGGTCAGAGAAAGGGATCAAGGAGTGGTATAACACACTCAAAAATTCCAACAGACAGAATTTTTCTTCAACCAGAAAGGCTATTGGTTGGTGATAAGGATCAAGGATCAAAAATTTGAGTATGGAGGCTCAAGGATCAAGGGTTGAGTATGGAGGCTCAAGGATCAAGGGTGTGCTGATTTCATGCTGGATGATTCCATGCTGGATCCAAAAGGCAGGGGAGAGCCCCTCCTTATATGGGCAGGAGGCCCTGTTAGACTATGTACGATGGATTCTACAAATAGAGCGGAAAAGGAAAGAAAATCATGTGGTCACTCGCGTCCATCCATGGATGGGCTCGCGCGAAAATACCAAAATCACCCACCCCTTGTCCAAAGGCGGATGGGGTGGGAAAGGAAAATGAAATGGACCGCCACGGATGTCTGCGGGCAGTAGTTGAAACTTCTCCACCCCTCTTCCAAAGGCGGAAGCGGGTGGGAGAGTCCCAGGAAAGGCAATGGATGAAGTTTGTGAAAACGCGGATGGGCAGATAGGAGATTGGCTTGAGACAGTTGAGTAAATCCTGACAGGCTCAAGATTCACAACTGATAGATTGAGTGAGATGGGAGATTGACGGATCCAAGGATTGTACAAATGCTTGGGGGTGTGGTCGGGATTGATTTGGTAAGTCATGGATGAGCTCCACACGCGGGCGGACAGGAGATTGGGACGCACATGTCGGATAAGAGATCGGGACGCGCGGTGGACAGGAGATCGGGACGCGCAACGGTCGGATAAGAGATTGGGGCGCGCAACGGTCGGATAAGAGATTAGGATGTGCAGCAGACAGGAGATCGGGACGCGCAACGGTTGGATAAGAGATTGGGATGCGCAGCGGTTGGATAAGAGATGAGGAGGCGGGACAATGATAGATGAGGGACACGCAATGATGATGGTGAGCAGTGCGCAACAATGACAATGCAGATGAGGGACGCGCAACGCGCGTGGATGAGGATGAGTTGGAATTGTTTTTTAGATGCCGGAAGGTACGTTTGTGCAACAGTTTATGGATCAAGGTCTTAAGGTGGCCAGGGTGTCCAGGATGGGGCACCAAATCTCTCCCCAACTTACAGACTGTCCCTAGTCTGCTCCCAAGTTTGATGCCATAAAAAAAGAAAGGAAAGAAAAGATGATTGAAACAAAAGAATGGCCATTTTGATCTTGATAGTGGTTGAAAAAGAATATGTCAATCCATCCAAAGGAAAATCCTAGAAGTGGCTGAGATATAATGGAGAAGGCGTCCCAGGTGCTCACATGTGTGGCATGAAGTAGAGTTTCACAACAAAACTCAGCAGATGACCCTGGTGGTGCACAATTGGGAGGACTTACTTTTGGAACAAGTTGCCTCCCCGCGAATGAAATTTCTTGACCTGATCAGCAGAGAAATTTTGGGCCATCTGAGTACCATCCAGTTCCTCCAAAACATATGATCCACCTCTAACTTGACGGACCACTTGGTAATGACCATTCCAGCGGTTAGAGAAAAGCTTTCCCCACTGAGTCTCCAAGGAACAATTATAAGCTAAGACTAGGTCACCATAGTTTAAAGGATCCCTGATTTGATTCAGGTGTTTATCTCCCCAATACTGAACTGATTTTGCTGTTGATTCCATCATCTTCTGATAAGCTTTTTTACGAATATCTTCACTCCGCTCCAGTTGCTTTGATCTGGCAACTAATAAGTCAGTAGTTGAGGAAAATTGTTCCCAAGAGATGCCCAAGAAAGACTACATTTCAAGATCAAGAGTAAGAACAGCCCTCTGACCAAAGATTATTTCACAAGGAGAGTAACCAGTGTTTTGCTTGGTGGAAATTTGATCAGAGAAGAGGACCAAGGGGAGAAACTTCCAACAATTCTTGCCACTTTCACCAGCCAATTTAACTAGAGAAGCCTTCAAGGGCGCATGGCCTCTTTCCACCATGCCTTGTCCTTCAGGATAATAGGGGGTAGTAACTCTATGTTTTCCAGGGAGCGATTGGATCATTTCAGCAAGTTTTCCACCAAATTCCGAGCCACCATCCGTAGAATAAGATTGAGCCAAGCCATAAAGCATTTTCCAAGTCTCATAAAGGAAAGCTGCTACTGATTCAGAACTGAGGTTCTTAAGAAACTTTGCTTCAACCCATCCAGAAAAATCATGTCTAGCCACAATGAGGTACTTAGCTCCACCAGCCTTAATTTGAACCACATCCATAGCAATCCTCCCAAAGACAGTAGAATCTCCAGTGGGGTAACCAATTTTGGCTGGGCGCCTAAGATCACGTTTCTGGCACACTTCACAACTCCTGCACCATTGAGAGACGGATTTCTTCAGGGATGGCCACCAAAACTGTTTGGATATTCATCAATAAGTTTTGGTTTCCCCACGATGACCAAGGCATTCCTGGAGACTTTCCAGGATCAAATCTTGCTTAGAAGGGATAGTGACGACAACAAGCGCACAAGGAGTTGCTCTTTTCATAAGCCTAGAACCTTGGAAAAAGAATTTGGAGGAATTCCTTTTAAGGGACCAAAATTCTTTGGCAGAGAGATCAGGGGGTCTTTGGAGAGTTGAAAGGTACTGCTCTAACTTATGCCAGAAACCTTACTGGAAACCAGAGTAATCTTGGGAGGAGAAGGCAAAGACAGGGCGGAACAAGGGTTCTTCCTCATCAAAATCCATTCCAAAATCTGATTCATCATCTCCAATAGGTCTCCTAGATAAACCATCAGGCATAGTAACATATTTCCCAGGCCTGTGGACAATATCAAAAAATAAAAGCTGGATAAAGGCTACCCAGCAAGTCATTGGAGCATTTGGAAGACTGGGAGCATTGATCATTTCCACAATGGATCAAGCATCAACTTGCAATTCGAAATGCTGACCCCAAAGGACAGTATGGAGCTTCTTCAACATTCGGGCCACACTGAAAAGTTCCAGTTTTGGCTGGGAGTACCTGGATTCCACATCTGAGAAAATAAGAGATTCATACAGAGCAGGACGATCCAAACCATTTTCATCTTCCTGGGTAAGGACAGACCCAACAGATTGATAACTAGAGTCCACTGCCAGCTTGATCTTGCCGGCTCCGGGTCCATAAGTGATCTTTTTCAAAATGATTTCTTTCCCAACAATTGTTTTGAGCAACTGAAATGATTTTTTGCAGTCTTGGGTCCAAATCTATCCAGCATCCTTCCTGGTTAAGCAACGCAAGGGAATACAGATTTTGGATAGTGAGGGAATGAAGATCCTGACATAAGTTACAACACCTAGGAAACCTCTAACTTCTGTTGGATTTATTGGAGTAGGCCAGGAGATGATTTTGTTGAATTTAGAGGGTGCCATCCTTCTTCCTTCCTTTCAGACTATATTACTAACAATTTCCAAGGCAGGGACACAGGCAGCAAGTTTTGATCCAGAGACAGTAAGGCCAGATTCCTCAATTCAAAACAAAATTCTTTCCAAGATAGTAGCATACTCCCAGATAAATTGTTGTATTCCTGAGTGCCAAGGTAAGAGCTCATTATCATATTCAGAAACTGGACCTTTAATCCCACCATCATCAATAAAGATACCCGCATGATCCTGGATTTCATCCTGGAGGATCCACATCATCTGAGCCTGATAGACTGCAACCAAGTTGGTGGCACCTTGAGGAAATCGAGTCAGCTGAAATCAACCAAGGGGAGTATCAAAAGTAGTAAGCGGCCAAGAAATAGGATGCAGGGATTGTTTGTCATAGCCACCCATAATGTCACCTAGACCATAGCAAGCTCTCCCAGAGAAGGATTCAACCAATTTTTCAGTGGCAGGAGGCACACCAGAGTCTTTAATAGTAACTTTATTAAGAGGTTGGAGATCATGAACTACTCTAAGTTTACCATTACTCTTTAGAACACAGAAAAAAGGACTGGAATAGCTAGAAGTTGATTGTTCTTATAAACCAGTTTGGACTCGTTCGCGGACCAACTTGATGAATTTGTTGAATTTAGCAGCAGGGATTGGGATCTTTTTCTTTTGTCAAGGATCATGTTCAACTACAGGGATGATGTAAGGGAGACCATAGGACTCTTTCAAGAGACATCTCTCTTCTTCGCAGAATGCAATAGATTTTTCCCTTAGATACAAGATATTTTTCATCAAAACTCATCAGGAAGAAGCCATCCATCTGGACCAAAGTTGACCACTTTCAGACGTTCTTCAGTGACCCGACCAGAGGGAATGAATGGGCCAGTGAGGGATTGGGATAGACCACAGTAAGGATTGCAGGATAGAGGAGGACGCATAAGAGGAGGATTGAGGTTGAGAGGCATTGGTTGGTTGACTGGCTGGAACTTCTTTGCAACTGGTTTGTACTTGGTGGCAAAGGAGAGGAATCCTTGCTTCCTCCACGCATTGAACAGTGAGACCTGACTACAAAAACTGAGACCATGTTCCAACATCTTCCAAGTATGATGTTCTGCTGCATCCTTGAAGGGTGCCTTCTCCCTAAAGGAGGATCCAAAAGATAACACATTGCTCACATGTGTGGCACAGGGTAGAGTTTCAAAAACAACAGTAGTAGAAGCCCTTGGTGGTGCACAATTGGGAGGACTTACTTCTACCCCAAATTGCCTCCACCTAAGACCATACTCCTTCATACCAACGCCACCAAGAAAAGAATTGAGATTGAGATCTAGTTTAGACTCATTGCGGAGATTCAAAACCGGAATAGAGGATGATTGATCAGGCTGAAAAGAAAAAGGAAAAGAAGATACAACAGATCCAGACAGAGAAGAAATATTTTTGGATTTTTTGGATTTTTTATGTGTTTGATTTTTGATCTTATTTGGATGAGAAGGAAATGATGAGGAAAAAGAAAGATATGCCTCTGAGATGGAAGTTGGTCCATGAGTTGAAGTCTGAGGCTGAGAAGAACTACAACTATCAGTAGTGCCAACTATTCTGCTAAAAAATGGGGATGAGAGGAATGAGAGTTTTCTTTCTGCTTTCCCTTCAGGACAGATTTGGGAGGATGACCAGGGAAGTCTCTTTCTCAGATACCCAAATCCAGAGAACAAAGAGGAACTTCAATCTCTCTGCTGTCAGCATCAGGGACGAGAATTCTCTCCCCAACTTGATCAGAAAACATCAAGGTAGCACCAAAATCCATTAAGAAAGGCCTTCCCAAGATCATGGGATCACCCAGACAAGTGATCCAGAAGTGACAGGTGCCAACAATATTTTGACCAATTTGAACAGGAATATCCTCAGCAATACCAACCAGCTCACAGGACTGATTCCCAATTACATAAACCGCAGAGTTGAAACTGACCCTTGGGCTAAGTTTAAGCTTGCAGGCCATGGAGTCCGAAATCAAGTTGAGCTGAGAACCCAAATCCACAAGAAGAGAAACCTTTTTAGTTGAATCACCAAGATAACATGGGAGAAAGCCAAGAGGACAGGAATACAGGTTGGTATCTGAAGAGGGATCTGTTCCACCAGAATCCTCAATCAGAGTACCAGAGGAGACCTTCAATTTGTCCGGACCAATCTCCACACGTCAACAAGAAACACATTTCTTCATCCCTTCAGCCACAGATGGAGAAATTGACAGGAGTTCAGCCACAGATAGATCAGGGATTTTAAGATCAGAAATTTTCTTTAATACTCCTTCCACAGCATTAGGGTAGTCCTTGGAGATGCCCCTTTCAAATCAAACTTTGGGCTGGGTGGAGAGAGGAAGATCAGGTGAAATAGGTGATGGAAGAGGATCTGGAGGTTGGACAGGTTAAAGAGAGGGAAGATCAGAGTTGTCTTGGAACCTTTCCATAAGTGGTTCCCTTTCTACTTCCATGTCTTCCACATCAGAGGAAGGAGGCTCAGGTGAAGATCAACGTTTAACGGGTTTTCCCAGGATTGAAGATGGAACAGGAGGGGACTCATGAGGTTTTGGTTCCTCATGGCATTTCCTAGATGGATCAGATTGATAGGTGCCAGGGAAGCTGGAAGAAGTGATAGCTGGGGGATACCAAGTTTGCAGAGTTCCACAGGATGATCAAAAATCCACAGAGACCAAGGATGCCTTCTTGGGAGTTGGTGGTTGGTATGAGGCCACCACATGACGGATTGGATGAGATGAATCAAAAGGGATCAAAGCACCATTAGGGAGGAAGAAATTATTTCCCTTCTGCTCTACTAACTTCTCCTCCTTGTCCTTCTGGAGTTCAGGACATCTACCAGTACCATGGCCTTCCCTATGGCAATAATAACAGACTATAGTAGATTTAGGAACAGAATTAGCAGGTTTAGGAGTGGCTAAGGAGGATATTTTCTGATCTATTTTATTCTCAAATGCCTGAAGTAATTTAGTGATCTCATCTATAGTAGGTGTCTCCCGGTGGGTCTGAGGATTTGTTTTAGGTCTGCAATTGGCTTCCATCTTATTCATGATTTTGTTAGATGCTTGAAAAGAGGGGGCAAGGACTGGTTCAGTGATTTTAGGTTTTTCAAAGGTGAGAGCTGTTTGACCTTTCATCACTTTATCCACAGTATTCCTAAGAACCATGAAAGCAGGGAGCTTGAAACAATTATCTCTTGTCGTGATCATGGGACCAGATTTCACCAATTCATCCTTAATTCTTTCCTGCACTCCTGGAGAGAAAGACTTAAAAAATTGCACTCAAATTTTGTCCAACTTATCAATGTGATTGTTCCGGATAAGGTAGGACTGGATAGGGTCCCAAGATTTTCTGAAATCTGATAGTCAGAGGCTGAGGAGATACCACCATTGGAGATCCATTGAGAAACCAGGGCATCCAATTCTTGCAAATTAAATCTGGCTACATCTATTTTTCCCCAATAGGCCAACATAGCCTCCTTCAGGAGCCTCCGGTTATGAGTTTCAAATCCCTCGAACAATTTGATAACCTCCATAACTTTGTCAGAAGAGATAAAAAATTGTAACTGATAAGCCATATCATATTCACTGGCACCATCCACTTCAGCAGCCATCTCATAGGAGTCCAGGAATTGTTTGACATTGGTCCCATTGAAGCCTAAGTTTTTGTTCTGAGGTTTGATTTTGAACATCTTGGCCCAAACAGATGAGGAGGATCCAGCAGATTTCATGTTGAAGGGTTCCTAAGAGATCCAAACAAGCAGAGTTCCAAGGTGGCTCACAAGTGTGGCAAGAGTAGAGTTTTCACAAAAACAACAAGGATCTTACCCAGATGGTGCACAATTGGGAGGACTTACTTCTGGACCAAGTTGCCTCCACGGATCAGATCTGAAAAAAAAAAACAAAATAAAGAAAGAAAAAAAGAAAAAAATTGCATTGGATTTTGGAGTTGATTCTTCAAGTTGGGACTGTAAATCCCAAGGTTGCTGGTTCAATCCAGGCCCGGGGGACCAAATGTAAGACTCAAGACCGTGCTAGGCTGTGGCAGTTCTGTGGAGGGGAAAGGTGCTGTTTAGGATGCCCTCCTGAGTGTTACAAAAATATTTAAATGTAACCAAGATCAAGGTCCAGAACCTGGTAAATAAGGAATCAAGGAGTTGAGGATAAAGATGACAATAGTTTGGTAGCAATGGAACAGCACTATCTGAGACAAGATTATGCAGGGAAAAACTTGAACAAAAGAAGTTAAAGTCTGCTTAGAGTTCAAGGAACAAAAGCTGTCGTATGCAAACAACGCCCACAAGCTAATAACTCTGGTCATCAGCAGAAGATTGGGGATGATCAACTCAAACCCAAGCAACCTCCAGGTTCTCAATGAACCTGCCCAACTCTCCGCAATCAAGTTCTTGAAGGGTACCAGATAACTGGGGGGGGCTGTACAAGACAAAGCCCAATGTTTAAGAAGCTCTAAAGCAAACAGTAACTGATTTGAAGCAAGGATAACCTCAACACTTCTCAAGGGACTCAAGAGTAGGCTGGCAGAATGCAACTCCAAAGAAGATAAGGGGAGGTATAACACTCCAGGTCTTAAGCTTAATATAACCTCTTCAATAAATTGTTATTGGCTCCGGAAGGATGACCAAGGATCAGGAGCAGTATGGTCAGAGAAAGGGATCAAGGAGTGGTATAACACACTCAAAAATTCCAACAGACAGAATTTTTCTTCAACCAGAAAGGCTATTGGTTGGTGATAAGGATCAAGGATCAAGGGTTTGAGTATGGAGGCTCAAGGATCAAGGGTTGAGTATGGAGGCTCAAGGATCAAGGGTGTGCTGATTTCATGCTGGATGATTCCATGCTGGATCCAAAAGGCAGGGGAGAGCCCCTCCTTATATGGGCAGGAGGCCCTGTTAGACTATGTACGATGGATTCTACAAATAGAGCGGAAAAGGAAAGAAAATCATGTGGTCACTCGCGTCCGTCTGTGGATGGGCTTGCGCAACAATACCGGAATCACCCACCCCTCGTCCGAAGGCAGACAGGGTGGGAAAGGAAAATGAACTGGACCGCCGCGGATGTCCGCGGGCGGTAGTTGACACTTCTCCACCCCTCGTCCAAAGGCGGAAGTGGGTGGGAGAGTCCCAGGAAAGGTGACGGATGAAGTTTGTGAGAGAGCGGATGGGCGGATAGGAGATTGGCTTGAGGCAGTTGAGTAAATCCTGACAGGCTTGAGATTCACAACTGATAGATTGAGTGAGATGGGAGATTGACGGATCCGAGGATTGGACAAATGCTTGGGGGTGCGGTCGGGATGGATTCGGTAAGTCATGGATGAGCGCCACATGCGGGCGGACAGGAGATCAGGACGCGCACGGTTGGATAAGAGATCAGGATGCGCGGCGGACAGGAGATTGGTACGCGCAACGGTTGGATAAGAGATTGGGACGTGCGGCGGACAGGAGATTGGGATGCGCAACAGTCCAATAAGAGATCGGGAGGCGCAGCGGTTGGATAAGAGATGAGGAGGCGGGACAATGATAGATGAGCAACGCGCAATGATGACGGTGAGCAGCGCAC
Organism: Puccinia polysora; assembly: GCA_025617555.3. NCBI lineage: Eukaryota > Fungi > Basidiomycota > Pucciniomycetes > Pucciniales > Pucciniaceae > Puccinia > Puccinia polysora. The sequence continues at coordinate 40,697,883 of CM062616.1, read as the reverse complement.
AACAATGACAATGCGGACAAGGGACACGCAAGGCGCGTGGATGAGGATGCGGATGAACCTGAGGATGAGTTGGAATTTTTTTTTAGATGCCGGACGGTACATTTGTGCAACAGTTTATGGATCAAGGTCTTAAGGTGGCCAGGGTGTCCAGGATGGGGCACCACACTGCCAACAGCACCCAACATCCCACTATTCCTTCCACCATCACCCACTCCTCCAGTTTCCACCACTCCAACAGCGTCTCCTCTGACCACAAAACCTGCTGCAGAGGTTATTTCCCTGCAATTGGTCATTTTGATTAGCTCATATTTGCCGCCCTTACCCCATGAGGTTTTTTTACTGACCCCTCCACATTTTCACACAGCTCCTGCGCCTCACATTGACTCACTGTTGCCTCCATTGCTGGTCCAATGATCTCTGTGTTGCTTTTCTCCAATCCGTACCCCTTCACCTCTGCTCTTCTCAGAGACCTCCAACTCCCACCCTTCTTGGTTGACCTGATTCCACCTGGTCTCTCTGCATCATGCGGCTATCCAAAGCAACAACAAAGAAGGTGGCCAAGGAATTGAGGAAGCCAAAATTGACAAGTACCTCCGCAAATTGGATGAGGAAATACTGGCCATCCTCCAACATTTGGTTGGGATCCCAGCTGCGGAGCATTGCAAGCTCCTCTGCAAGCATCATTGTGCTGGTGGTGAGCTCTGCCGCAAGCTCCGCTGCAACATCTTCCTTCCTTAGATTTCTCCCTCCTCTTGAATTATTTCCTTGACCCCTAAATATTGTATATAAATAGTTATGATGCCTGGCCTGCCCCAGAAAAGAATCCTCTTGATTCCCCGCACCATCCTACAACGATGAGACATAAAGGGACCTGGACCACCCCAGACAAAGTCCTTTAAGACTAGACCTTCCACACTGCTCCGTTGATCTTGAATTACCCGTCCCCCTAAATCTTGTATATAAAAGAAAGACTAATACTAAAAGAAGGTATATCTTGGCAGATGGTACCAGGTATTACAACAGAGAAAGGACTTCCCCAGCCAGACCCCCAATTTGTTGAAACGGATTGTTTGTTTGGTAAATTCCCCGCAACAATATAAAATTCTCACCAAAAATCCTGCTCTCAGTTCCAGAAAGCCCACTAGCCCTTGAGTCACACTCCTGTACCTCCGCAATTCCCAAAAAAACTCCTCTTCTGAACCCAAGCTGGAAACCACTAAAGCTAACTTACAATGAAAAAATAGTAAATAAACAAGTTGGAATCCCTGAAAAGATCCGCACTTGAAAAATTTCCCTAAATATTACCTCCAACAACTCTTGCTGGTTACTACACTCCAAAGTAACTGAAGAAAAGAATCAAGATATAATTTGCCACAAAAATCTCCAATAATGATGATCAACTCAGATGATGGTAAAAATCCTCTGATGATCATGATTTCCAATGATTATAAACTCCTCTCCTCATAAACTGTTCCACTGATAAACTCCTACAACAAAAGAAAGGCTTCCTTATATATACAAAAAAAAGAATGCAAGCCCCAAATGAAAGACCCCTCTCATCTCCATGCATTCTGCACTGACCCGCCTTAGCTACTCCAAAAAAGGAACATGAACTGCTAATGAAAGACCCCTTTTCCCACTGCCTCTGTGTTTTTGCACTGATCCTCCTTTCCAATAGTCAGATCCTTACCCAATCTAATGATTTGCAGTAGATTCAATTATCCTGTTGCCAATTCCCCCTAATAGTTGAGTTGTGCAAATGCATAACTAACAACAGATCCCAAGGCAATTGTGAGTGACAACGCCCACAAGCTAATAACTCTGGTTGTCATCAGGAGCTTAGGAAAGATCAACTCAATCCCAAACAACCTCCAGGTTCTCAATGAACCTGCCCAACTCTCCGCAATGAAGCGCTTGAAGGGTACCAGATAACTGTGGGTGGCTGCACAAGACAAAGCTTATTGTTTGAAGAAACTCTAGAAGCAAAAAAACAATAACTGATTCAAACAAGAATAACCCAACACTTCTCAAGGGACTCAAGAGTAGTGTAGTGGAATTCAACTTCAAAAGAAGTGAAGGGTGGTTAAACACTCCAGGTTTTAAGCTTAATAAAACCTCTTCAGTCAAACGTGACTGGGTCCAGAAAGATAATCAAAGGATGATCAGGACCAGTATGGTCGGATAAAAGGATCAGGAGTGGTGTAACACACTCAAGAATTCAATTAGTCAAATTCTTCTTCAACCAGAAAAATTATTGGTTGGTGATAAGGATCAGGGATCAAGTGGTTTGAGTATGGAGGCTCAAGGATCAAGGGGCAATCATAGAAATACCCAATTTTTTTTTTGTCTCAGATAAAGGGGAATGAAGACCCCACGGATGATGTATTTCAAGAGGATACTGATGATCTTAGGATGTGGTGTGTGTTAGGATACCATGTGCTGATCTGATGTGATGATAGGATGTAGGATTTGCTCCCCCAAAAGGCAGGGGAGAGCCCCTCCTTATATTGGCAGGAGGCCCTGTTAGACTATGTACAAGGGATACTACAAATGGAGCGGAAAAAGAAAGAAAGATTTTTTTTTTGATTTTCAGATTGTTAGGTGATCAGAAAAATTTGATCACGCAGGCCAGTTGAAATCCAGCCTGTCTGACCAGGGTGGGATCCTTCTCATCCCTTCACCATGTTTTGCGTCTGTCCATGGAGGGGCGCGCGCGACAATACCGGAATCACCCACCCCTCACCCGGAGGCAGAAGGGGTGGGAAAAGATAATGAACCAGACCACCCGCGGATGTCTGCGGGCGGTAGAGGATGCCTTTCCACCCCCGCCCAAACATGGAAGGGGGGTGGGAGAGTCCCAGGGGGAAGGTGAGAGAGTTGAGGTAGGCATTGAGACCGTCTTGATCTTGATCGGAGTGAGATTGGATGGGAGGATGATGGCAGGCAGGATTCAACGGCTTGAGGCAATTGAGTAAATCCTGACAGGCTTGAGATTGGCAACTGATAGATTGAGTGAGTTGGGAGATTGATGGATCCAAGGATTGGACAAGCGCTTGGAGGTATGTGGCCCGGATTGGTTGGATCAGATTGATCAAATCTTGATGGGTGATGAGGTTGAGTCAATCAGCGTAGGTCTGGTGATCCAGCAATCAAGAGAGATTGCCTGTTGCATCAGGATTGGATGGTTGGACTTGAGATGGATTGGCGGTTGGGATGGGTTTGGTAAGGCATGGATGGAGGAGGAGCAATGCGCGACAATGAGGATGAGGATGAGCGACGCGCGACAATGAGGATGAGGATGAGCAACGGGCAACAATGAGGATGAGGATGAGCGAAGCGCAAAAATGAGGATGAGGATGAGCAATGCGCAACAATGAGGATGAGGATGAGCAACGCGCAAAAATGAGGATGAGGACGAGCAACGCGCGGGGACAGTTTTTTTTTTTTTTATATACAATTTTGGAATTCTTTTCCCAAGGTGTCCCAAGTGGTTCACCACATCTCTCCCCAACTTACAGACTGTCCCTAGTCTGCATCATAATTTTCAAAACTTGAAAAGAAAAAAAGAAAATAATTGGCCGTTTCTTGATCCTCTAAGTAAAAAAAATGTTGAAACCCATCTTGATCCATCCAAAAGAGCCTAAATGTGGAGAAGATAAAAGAAAAGGCATCCCAGGTGCTCACATATGTGGCATAAAGTAGAGTTTTTACAACAAAATGCAGCAGATGACCCTGGTGGTGCACAATTGGGAGGACTTACTTTGAACCCAAATTGCCCCCACAACAATAAAATCTCTTAACTTGATCAGCAGAGAAACTTCTAGCCAACTGAGTACCATCCAGTTCTTCCAAAACATAAGATCCACCTCTAACTTGACAAACCACTCTATAAGGACCATTCCAACGATTCGAAAAAAGTTTTCCCCACGGAGTCTCTAAAGATTGATTATAAGCCAATACCAGATCACCAGGTTTTAAAGGATCTCTGATTCAATTTAGATGTTTATCTTCCCAATACTTAACTGATTTTGCTCTTGATTCCATCATCTTCTGATAAGATTTGTTACAAATATCTTTACTCCTCTCCAGTTGATTTGATCTGGCAACCAATAGGTCAGTAGTTGAAGAAACTTGTTCCCAAGAGATGCCCAAGAAAGACTCCATTTCAAGATCAAGAGGAAGAACGGCCCTTTGACCAAAGATGATTTTATAAGGAGAGTAGCCAGTAGTTTTCTTGGTGGAAATTTGATCAGAGAAGAGGACCAAGGGGTCAATGTTGCGGGTTTTGGAGTTGCAGCCAAACTTTTTGAGCTTATTGTTGAGTCCTTTGTTGTCAATAAAATGACAACTTGGAGTGATGCTGATCTTCCAGAGTTTGGATATCAGACCTCTCATCCAAATTTCTTCTAGGAAGGAGTCGACCAGAGGATTTAATTCAGCCTTGGTAATTGAGTAAGTGACGTTTTGTTGGTGGTAGCTGCTCTAGGAGATGAGGGAATTGAAGAGTAGGGAAAGGTGACCAGATTGAGAGCGTCTTGTGTCTAAGTTGTCACTCCAAGTGGCATTGCCGAAGCACAAAATTTGGGTGTTGGTGTTGTTGATCTGCAGGGTGAGTTTAAGATTCTTTGTAGCTTTTAAGTACTTCCAGCATTGCTTTACTTCCCTCCAATGATGAATTCCCGGCTTTTTGCAGAATCTTGCAAGATTAGAAAACGCAAAGCTTAGATTGGGACGAGTTAGGCATGCTATATAGTTCATGAGGAAAACAGCTGAATGGTAATTGATGTTCAGCGCCTTGAATTCTTTTGGTTCCTTGCCGGAGGCCTGAGAGAGATTGATGTTTGCAGTGAGAGGGATAGTTGAAGTTTTGCAGTCAGTCAATTTCAATTCTTCTAAACAATGCTTGATGTGTTTGGGTTGAGACAAGAGGATTTTGTTTCCAACACGCTCATATTTCATGCCCAGAATTGTATTAGGTTTGTGATGGCTGGAGTTGGGAAAGCGTTTGAGAAATTTCTTCTGGAATTCGTCCCCAAGCCCAACTAAGATAAGATCATCAACATGGAAGAAGAGAACTGAGTTGGAGACGGAATTAATATAAAGACAAGGATCAGAAATAGATTTGTGAAAACCCTGTTCTTGGATCCAAGCAGTTAGAGTTTGAAACCAGTTTGCAGGGGCTTGCTTGAGACCGTAGAGGGATTTTTGCAGAATGAGGAACTCTGACTTTTAACTTGAGCCTTTGGGTCTTTTGATGATGACTTTGTCCGACAGAGGGGCGTGAAGAAAGGTACTCTTCACATTGAATTTGGAAATGGGAAGATAGCGGAATAAACCAAAGAGGAGCGCAATTTGAAGAGAAGCCGCTTTTCCCGTTGGGGAAAAGGTGTCTTGATAGTCTAGCCCGTATATTTGATCAAAGCCTTGAATGCATAATCTTCTCTTGTAAACAAGCGGGTCGCCATGGCAGTTGTCCTTGAGGCAATATACCCAGGTAGTGTTGAGAGGATTGTCCGGTTCAGGACCTTCATGATCCTCCCAAACTCCTAGCGCTTCAATGCTGTCTAGTTCAGTGTCCATTGAGGATTCTGTCACACGGTGGTATGTGACACCATAATAACTGCAAAGCGGAATGGCTTTCATCCAGTCTCATACCCTTTTGGTTAGGCCTTGCCTCTCAGTTGGTTTGCAGTTGTGCAAGGTATGACAGTAGACTGGATGACCCTGTTGCGGGTTCAATTTGCAATCAGGACAAGTTTTGGGAACGGCTTGCTCCTGTGACAATTGTTGGGTTTTCCGCCTGTCAACAGCAAGACTGCCGAGTCTTGGTGGCTCCTTATGGCGTTCAGGAGTGTGTCTGAATATGGCTCCATGTTGCGAGGTCATGGGTTAGTGCCACCAGCCATACACAATTCGGGACAAAGTGCCCTTAAACCCGGGGGTACTTTCACACGGTGGTATGTGACACCATAATAACTGCAAAGCGGACTGGCTTTCATCCAGTCTCATAGCCTTTTGGTTAGGCCTTGCCTCTCAGTTGGTTTGCAGTTGTGCAAGGTATGACAGATTCCCACTTCTGGTGATTGGAGCATTGCTTGGCTTGTTTGTATGATTGAGGTATGTAGTAGTGGTGATACCCATAGCACTGTGGATGATTTAAGCGGGATCAATCGCAGAGCAAGTATCCAGGGATGAGCTGTTCAGTGAGTTTGGAAGAGGGATCAGATTTGGATTCTGATTCTAAGCTGGTTGAGGATTTGGGAGGAGGGCTTGAGGTGGCAACTTGTTCTGTTGTGGAGGAGTTAATGGAGGCAATGTCGGTTGGTGAATCTTGAGAAGATTAGTTGAGAGAGGAGATGAGCAGGTTGTCATCTAGATCAATGTGGAGCTGATTCTCAGCTGGACTGGAAACTGAGGAGACCTGGGAAGCGTTGTTGTTTTTGAGAAATTTGACATGTTTAGAGGAAATAATAGAATTTTCAGGTTTCAGAATTTGATATGACAGGAAGGTTGGGTCATAACCCACAAGGGTACCAGGAATCCCTTGGTCTTTGAATTTTTTGCCACGGTTAATTTTGTTGTTGAGGTAAGCAACCTTGGATCCAATGGGGCAAAAGAAAGAAGTGGGAAGAGATTTGCCGGTGAAAAGTTGGTAGGGAGAGGGGATATTGGGAGCTTTGGGAATTTGATTCAGGGAAAGGGAAGCGGCCTTGGACACTTCTACCCAGAGATTGAGAGGTAATTTAGAGCTTTGAAGGATAGCCCTAATTGCTTTGGTGAGTTTTCTATTTGCTCTTTCAACTTTGCCGTTGTGTTTGTGGTGCTAAGGTTCAGAGACTAGGTGTTGAATTGAGTTGGACTTGAAGAAATCTTTGAGATCCAAAGAGGAAAATTCACCGCTGCCATCAGTGCAGATGGTGGCAGGAAAGCATTTTTGTTTTTGTTTCTTGTGGTTAAGAATAATCTTGAGCTGGTCACAAGCGTCTGAATTGTGCATGAGAGGGATCGCGGAGATGTAACCTGAAAAATTGTTGATAACTTTCATGATATAATTCATGTTGTTTGTAGAAGAAGGGTTGATGGTGTTAACATTATCCCTCTTTTCCCTATGCTCTGATTCTCACTCAGTCTCTGTCCCAACTGCTCTGCGGACAAACTGAGACAAGTCTTTGTGACATGTCTGCATCATCCCTGTCTTCCAACACTTGAGGCGACCCAGGTGAACCTCCGGGTAACCTCCCTTGGTGGAATTGCCTCTCGCATTCTCTTCTTGTGTTCACTCTCTACGTTTATCTTCTCTATTATTCTTATTTTTCTTATTTCTTTTCTTATTTCTTATTTTTTTCTTACTCTCGATCTGAATCCTTCTCAACTCGATCCTTCTGCCCTGGTCTGAAGTCTCTACGTCATCCAATCTATGCCTGGTAAGAAACTTATCCTCAAGATCATGTTCACATTATCTTCTGACATATCAACTCAACCTTGTAGTTACCGTCTCCATTGCCTGAGCTCCATCAACTTCCTTGCTCCAAATATCTCGTCTAGTCTCTCTACATCTTGTCTGATCTCTCTTTTCTTTCCTAAATAACTCACGCTGTTGGTATTCTCATTCTTCCTCATTTCACTTTCTTTTTGTTCCTCATGGCTCTAACTTTTATCTTTAGTCCGCTGGTTCTTAGTCCTGAAGTAATTCACTTAAATCTTATTATGGTTAAAAGCCGAAGGACAACTCTGTACTATCAAAGATGAACGAACCAGCTTGAGCAAATGACTATTTCCACCAGGTAGCTCTTAAGGCTTCTGTCAATGCCATACCCCCGCTCAATGAAGATAATTATTCCATCTGGCGCGACAAGATGTTGATGTTGTTTGATCTCAAAGACATCAAGGAAATTATGATCAAGGACATTGGACAACTTCCAACCCAACAAGACAGAGAGATTCAAGCAATTATCTTATCCAAACTAGACAGTACCACACATGCTAATGTTGTTAATGCTTCGAACATCACATCCTCCAAGCTACTTTGGACCGAGATCATCCGGAGATTTGCCTCATCCAAAACGGCCAACAGAGCAAGGATCTTCAATCAATTTCTTCACGCATCATTCAATGAACATGCTATTGAAGGATTCATAACTGATATCCGGAAATCTCTCACTTGCATGGCGGATGTAGGAATAGATCTACCAAATGACATATTGGCGTACTTAATATTATTCAAATTTCCATCTACTCTAGAGAACTTGAAACAGCAAATTATGCACGGCGAGAAGTTGATAACAGTAGAAGTCATATTTAATCATTTAACCCAATACAACAACAAGAGGAAAGCGCAGCTCAAGACTGGTAAATCTGTCACGGACGTCTCACTAGTGACCTTCAAGAACAGACCTGACAAAGATGATAAGAAGCCGCGGATCAGATGTAAAGAAGGGTTCCACGACCCAAATGCCCCTCACCCTGAATCCTCCTGCTTCCACCTACACCCTCAAATTGCCCCCGACTGGTGGGTTGAACAGCAAAATGAGTGGAAAAACAGAACAAAGAAAACACCTACCATCAATTATCATGCCCCCCTGACTCTTTGGATTAACGCAGATAGTACTCCTAATCTTCTTCTTGACTCAGGAGCAAATATACATATATTCAACAATCTAAAGTACTTTACTTCTATTGATCTACGAGACAAATTGGAAGAAATCAAAACGGGAAAGCTGGAGGCAAACCTCAAGATACGAGGAACAGGGACTGTTTGACTCGAGTGGAAAGACTCCATCATCACGCTTGAAGAGTGCATGTACGTTCCAGATATTGTTGTCAACTTGATTAGCCCCGGTCTCTTGGCGAAGAAGGGATGTAATCTTTCTCAAACTCAAGACCAATTTTGCATCACTCAAGACAATCAGACGGTCCTCAGAGGCCTAATCCGGGACAACCTATTTGTAATTGAGAAACCTTGAAGCGCCGGAAACAACTTCTTGGTCAATCTTTCTAGTCAATCATCTAAATCTAATCAATTGCAGTCGTTGTCCAATCTTCACAAGACGTATGGACACGCTTCAATCTCAATGCTCAAACCCATCCTCAAGGATCAATACTCCAAAGACAAACTCAATAAGTTTCAATGTGATGGCTGCGTGAGGAGTAATATCACGCGAGCACCATTCCCAGGCACCTCATCACCTACATCTAAACCACTCAAACGGATTCATCTAGACCTTATAGGAAAGATCACCCCCCAGTCAAAAGCTGGCCACCGCTACATCTTGACGCTTGTGGACAACTTCACCGGTTATCTGGCAGCCTTTCCGCTCCAGTCCAAAGAAGAGACTTCCAGCGTCATCATCAGCATCCTTGAGACAGAATATAAATGACTGAATTATTACCCCACAGAAATATTTTCCGACAAAGGAACAGAATTCACCAACATCACCCTGAAGGAATTCGCAAAGTCTAAACACATCAAACTCCTAACATCAGAACCGTACCATTCCCAACACAATGGTTGAGCAGAACGAGCCAACCGGACAATCATAGAATCCGCTCGCGCAACTTTTTCATCATCGAGGCTGAACAAGTGTTACTGGCATATCGTGGTCAGAAGATCCTGCTTCATGCTCAATCAAGTCCTGAGGGAAGGTAGTGACCTATCCCCTTGGGAACTTATGTTTAACAAAAAGCTCCCTGCTAATTATCTCAAACCTGTAGGATCATCAGTCATCTATCTGGGGAACAGGCTACAAAAAGGAAGGAAATTTGACAAAAAAGGATTAGAAGGGATTTTAGTTGGGTTCAATCCCCTTTTTCATTCTTACCTGATTCTCAGCTCATCTGTTGCTGTTATTGAAACCAAACATGTACAGTTTCTCAAGAATCCGCTCCATGACTTTCCGCTCCTCAAATCACCGGGGTTCAATCTCTTTACTCAAACCAATCCAGAATCGCAAGCTCCCAATTTTTTGTTGTTCGAAAAGAAGTACAACTTTTGAGAGTCTCAAGACGTTCTCTCCAAATCAGACTCAGATCAAGATGATTCGGCATCTGTCATTTCTTCACACTCTGATCACTCTCCTCTACCCTCACCAGTTCCTGATGTTCCTGCTCAAATTCCCTCTCAAAGGCCAAGAAGAGAAATAAGAAAACCCCAACGGTACGGCTTTCATCATTACTACAAGCCTCCATCCTATAAGGCAGCACGTAAGTGCCAGGAATGGCCTAAATGGAAGAAGGCTTCAGAAGATGAACTAAACTCTATTGAACTCCAAGATTTCTGGGAGGAATACAACGGTACTCCGGAGAATGTCTTAAATACAACCTGGGTCTTCAAAGTGAAACAAAATTGCCACGGTGATCCAGTCAAATATAAAGCCCAACTGTGTGTTCAAGGATTTGACCAAGTTTTGGGAATCAACTACAACGAGACTTTGGCACCTACCGGCAAACTCGGATTGCTTCGAGTGGCTCTTGTCTATGCATTGAAGAATAAAATGAAGCTGACGCAATTTGACATAAAGGGGGCATTCCTTCATGCTCCTATTGACAAAACAGTCATTATCCAAACTCCTGAAGGATCCACTAGAAAATCACCTTATCTAAAATTAAAAAAATCACTCTATGGTCTGAAACAATCTCCAAAGAATTGGTACGAAACCTTGACATTGTGGATCAAATTGCAAGGATATCACGAATCTACTAGTAACCCTTGTCTCTATCTCAACACCAAAACCGGTGAGATCCTCTACTTCCATGTGGACGACCTCATACATGTGGGTAATTCCAATCTCTTTGAGACCAACTTTCTCCAAAGATTCAAGAATTCCTTGTGTCATCCACCCAACACTATACTCGGTATGCTCATGGAGGTTGACAATGATAGGATTCTCTTGAGCCAGCCCAATCACATTGTGAGAAGGCTGGAAGAACTTGGATTAACTTCTTGTAAGGACACTCACACTCCTTTGACTCAAAATCTGAACCTCGAACCTGCCTCCAATGTCGACCACGCCAAGTTTTGTCAACTCAACATCAATTATAGATTGGCGATTGGACTCTTAAATCATCTGGCTCACTACTCTAGACCCAACATTGCTTTCTCTGTCTCTAGCCTGGCTAGGTTTAACGCCAAACCAGGCATGACACATTGGAGGGAAGTCAAGAAGGTATGGAAGTATCTCAAGACGACTAAAGATCTAAAACTCATAATCAAGTACAACTCAAAACAAGAAATTTTATCAAGTTTCAGTGATGCCACCTGGGGAGATGATCCAACCCTTCGCAAATCTCAAAACGGATACTTAATTCTTCATTACAGCTGTCCAGTCATCTGGAATTCTACTCGTAAGAAGAATTTCACTTACTCGTCTACCGAATCTGAGCTCAATGCCCTACTTGACTGCTACCTCAAAACTAAGTGGATTAAACATCTTATCAGCAAGATCCATCAAATTGCGGAACCCAAGCCAACTCTTTACATTGATAATAAGGGTCTAGACGACAAAATCAAGAAGTTTGGATTGCACTCTAAATCCCGGCACATAGACATCAAAACCAAGGGATTACATGAAGACTATGAGGACGACAAATTTGTACTCAATCTAATTCAGAGTCACTCTATGATTGCGGACTCTCTTACAAAAGCTTCATCAGCATCTTCTTTACAACTACTTCAGAATACAATCTTCAATACTATCAATGACTGATCTCTTGGATTATCTTCTCACCAGTCACAAGGGGTGTTAACATTATCCCTCTTTTCCCTATGCTCTGATTCTCACTCAGTCTCTGTCCCAACTGCTCTGCGGACAAACTGAGACAAGTCTTTGTGACATGTCTGCATCATCCCTGTCTTCCAACACTTGAGGCGACCCAGGTGAACCTCTGGGTAACCTCCCTTGGTGGAATTGCCTCTTGCATTCTCTTCTTTTGTTCACTCTCTATGTTTATCTTCTCTATTATTCTTATTTTTCTTATTTCTTTTCTTATTTCTTATTTTTTTCTTACTCTCGATCTGAATCCTTCTCAACTCGATCCTTCTGCCCTGGTCTGAAGTCTCTACGTCATCCAATCTATGCCTGGTAAGAAACTTATCCTCAAGATTGTGTTCACATTATCTTCTGACATATCAACTCAACCTTGTAGTTACCGTCTCCATTGCCTGAGCTCCATCAACTTCCTTGCTGCGAATATCTTGTCTAGTCTCTCTACGTCTTGTCTGATCTCTCTTTTCTTTCCTAAATAACTCATGCTGTTGGTATTCTCATTCTTCCTCATTTCACTTTCTTTTTGTTCCTCATGGCTCTAACTTTTATCTTTAGTCCGCTGGTTCTTAGTCCTGAAGTAATTCACTTAAATCTTATTAGATGGGACCAATTAGATCAATATGGAGTCGCTCAAATGGTTTCAACAATGGACTAGATGTAGCGTTGAATGGAGATTTGGAAATTTTAGAGAAGACACAGTCTTCACATTGAAATTCAGAAAGGGTTTGAGTGGAGAGAGAAGGAAAATGATTTTTGAGGCAATACGGACTGGCATGTCCAAAGGATTGATGTAGAGATTTGATAAAGTTGTGATTTGTATTGTTGAGAGACAGGTGACAAAATTTGTTGTTGTTGCCGATTTGAGAAGGAAAGTTAAGGACAAACAGATTTTCGCAAATGAATCCAGTGAATTCCAATTGGGATCTGGAGAAGAGTGAGAATTGGTTTTTGAAGGAAGAGAGGGTACAATTCTTGGTGGAGATAAGTTTGCCAGGACTGATCAGTTTGACTATGAGGTCCGGGATGTAGAGACAATTTCTCAGAGAGACAGAATAGCCTTTACAGGTGAGCTTGACTTTGCCGTTACCCTTAATAGGAAGTTTCGTCTCTTCCTTCCCAGTGTTGATGACTTCCTCTCCAGTGAGATCATTGAGTTGAGTGAAGAAGCTTTTAGAATTGAACATGTGACATGAGGCGCTGGAGTCAAGGATGATCTGACTTGAGGAATTGACATCTTCGATCCAAGTGGTGATGAGTGACACATAGTGGGCAACTTCCTTAGCTTTTGATTGGGAATTGAGTTGCGCCCTCCAATGGGCTTGTGATTCCTTCCACCAGTCGGGGGCAAGATTCTTGTGTATGTGCCAGCATTTGCTCTCAGGGTGATCAGGGGATTGGGGGTTGTGATATCCCCTTTTGCATTGGAGTTTGGCAGGGACGGGTTTCTTAGTTGGCCAAGAAGATACTAGAGCAGTGTTGTTAAGCTTGGTTTCTTTGGATTTGACCTTGATTTTTTTTTCAACTTGAGTAAGATGATTGAGAACAATTTCCACAGTGACTGCCTTGTCCAAGTGCATAATCTGCTGCCAAAGAGAGTGGAGCAATGGAGGGAACTTGAAGAGAATAAGGTACAAGAGAATGTTGTTGGGTAAATCTATTCCAACGTCTATCATTCTTTTAACAGATATTTTGGTGTTGGTGATAAAGAGATTGATTGCATCAGGTTTGAAATGTTGGTAGAGGAATTTGTTGAAGACGCGGGCCCTGTTGGCGGTTTGGGAGGAGGCAAATCTTTCTTTGATAGTTTGCCAAAGGAGTCAAGCAGAAGAGATGTTAGCAGGGTTGACCATGTTGTTGTGGGTGATTGAATTGATTTGATGGAGTAAGATGACTTGGGTTTCCATGTTTTCTTCAGCACTTAGATTCTTAGAGTTGTCCTCTAGCGCTTCCTTGATTTCTTTGAGCTTGAGAAGCATAGACATCTTGCCTTTCCAGATGGAACAGTTTTTGTCAGAAAGAATTGGTACCGCTTTGAGAGCTGCCTTGAGAATGATTTTTCAAAAACCATTGTTACTGGATCCCTCCATAGCTTCAATTATGTTTGTTGGAAGGATCTTTGGCTTTTAACTGTGTTGAATTAGGGTAAAAGATTCAAGAAATCTAGAACACAGAGGGCTGAATAGGACAAGATATCAGTAATAAGATAGAAAGATGAGGAGACAAAAAAACATGAGAAGAAAAGAAACCAACATCCGGCAACTGAAAGGAAAGAAGAGTTTGACAAGATCAAGGACTTTCAGGAATTGAGTTTGGATGAGACACAAGCAGGCAACAACAAAGAACTTAGGAGAAGAATTGAATGAAGGGTCAGCTTTGAGGAGTTAGATTGAGATAGCGACAATCTCTGATCTTACAGGTCAGTTCTAGATGAGTGGAGAACTTGAGAAGTTGAGTTTGAGTTGATTTGATTTGAAGTTGATTGTTGTGTTGATAGTTTGAGGAATAGGAAGAATAAAGAAACAAAGAGAAAGGAAAAAGATGCGGTCAAGGTAGAAAAAGAAGGAAGTGAATAGGATGGTGTGGTGTCATTATATAGCCTCGGGTTGGGGACTGCGTCGCGGCCTGCGTGCTCAGCATCTGGTAGGTTAGGCTCAGCAGTGGGGGTGCGCCGGTCCTCAGCAGTAGCCGCTGCGGGCTCAGCAGTGGGCGCGGCGGGATCAAGCACGCGACTGCGGGCCGGGCCTGACTAAGGGAGGCGGGCCGCGACCCGCTTGGATGTCTGACTCACGGATGGAGCTGGGCCGACCAGGTTCTTGGAACGGCTAGTTGGGGGGGAAAAAGCGGGGCGACAGCGGGGCTATATGCGTGGGCAGCTGCGCGCAAGCGCGGGCCGGCCACGGGACGGGAAATCCACGACGGCGCGTCAGGTGGATGCGCGTAAGCGCGGCGAACTTTGGGTATCGCGCGGCGGAGGGCCGCGCCACGAAAAGACAAACCGGATGCGCGTAATGACAGGCAAGCTGGCGGGGATAGGGTATGGGTATGGGTTGGGGGATGGGTCGGGGTTCTGGGTCTAGGGTTCCTTCTTCATGGTTGCCAGTCTGTCTTTGTGCTTGTACTTAGGTTAGGGTTGAGGGGGAGGGCTCAAATACCTTTTCCCTTGACTCCGGGTTGTAGGGGAGAGGATCTCTTAATCCATCAATCTCTATCTCTATCTATCTATCTCTCTCTCTCTCTCTCTCTCTCTCTCTCTCGGAGAAAAGGAAAGGAAGCATTCTCGGTCTTACAGATGCTAGAACCATTGATCCCATAACTAGGGACAACTTCGTGAGGGATAACCTCTAAAGTTTCCACAATGGTTGAGTGTAGAGTGTTGGGGTTCAAGGTTGATTGAGTTGTGAGTGTTCAGTGTCAAACCTTCAGGGTAGACTTGAGTGAGTGAAGTAGGATTGTGACATTGATTGTGGGTGCGCGGGTGTGACAGCTATGATGATTTAGGACGCGCAAGTGTGACAGCTATGACTTGTGGAGCAGGGAAGACTTGAGAAGCGCGGGAGTGACTGGGAAGATGACAAGGAGAGACAAGAGAAGAACAAGTGTAACATGAAAAGAAAAGAAGGAGAAACAGGAAAATAAAAAGAAGAAGAACTAACAGAGGGCATCATTAATTTAATCAACAAGATCCTCCCAAGGTCAGAAGCTTGTGGTGGATAGGATGCCATGCAAGAGCTGGGACCTAGGTGGATTTAGTATCCTATTTGATTTTAGGAAACCCAAAATCAAACATTGAACTCACACCAAACTTCTTTTATATGTCCTCAAAGATTTTCTAATTCTTTCATCATTCAAATATCAAAGACCTTGATCATTTGGTCCCAAAACGCTGTTGCAACGCTATGACCATTTGGATTCCAAGCACAAGCCTGGACCCTGTTCTTGTGACCGTGTCTGGTCAAAGAATAATGTTGATCATGTTAGATTTAGATAAGGGAAATGCAAATGACCTGAAGGTGAGACTGAAAAAGGTGCCAGGCATTTTCCAATTTGTGGATCCCAAAACTTGACTAAGCTATCTTTACCACCTGGACAAATCAAGCCTTTGGTTGGATCCCACTTGATGCATTTAGCATCCCAACCATTTCCTAGGGGGGAGCATGAAAAATAATATCAGGCACTGATTGAATGACCAAAGTGAACAGCAGATCAGAAGCACAAAAGCACATTGCAGACCCGTTAAATTTCTCTCTTCTTTCCATTCCTCAAATCCCCAAAATTCAATGATCCCGTCATCACCACACTTCAGTCAGCCAGAACGTGTCCAATCTGTCAGTTTATCAAGTCCAGAGTATAGTTTGATCATCAGTAATTTTGATCTGCTTCAACATGGGTACTTGGGTGAAGAAAAAGAATGAGGTTCAATCAATCTGTGATGATTTCACAAGTCACAAAAATTCTCTTTATTTCGATTCAATCAAGCAGCTCTTGTAATAGTATAACTGTGTGAACATAACACTTGTTAGGAGATAACTTTGAGCAAGATTGAGAGAAGAATTGACAAGAGAAAGAAGCAGTGACACAATATGAAAATGAAATAAAGAAACTGAGGTCAAAAGATCACCTTGGTCTTGAACTAGTGACGTGAGTTCGGCAATTTAACCTCAAAGGAGTGGATGGATTGATTTTACTCCTCCTTGATGATATTACGGTGCCGAGTTTATAGTCGTGGTTGGTGGTTGTATTCCGGTGAGCGGTTCAAGGGTTGACTGAACTGGTCGAGGAGAGTTTGGACGGAGTAGCGCAATAAAGGGAAGGAGGAATGAGAGATAGAGAAGAGAAACAAAGAAAAAAGAAAGAGAGAGATCAAGAGACAACAAGAGGAAATAGGAAGGAGACCTCCTGGTTCGGAAAAGGCGCTCAACACTGGAGAGTTCAAGTAGAAGTCAAGGGGAGGTTGCGCATAAGAGCTGCGGCGGCCGCGGAATCTCTAGTTGACATCAATCATCATATGTGAATTTTTGGAACCTTAGAATACAACTGTGGCAGATACAATCTGAGCTATTTGTTAAAATTGGACCACTTCTGTGAACAACACACCTTAGAATACAACAGTGGTGGATACAATCTTAGCTATTTGTTAAGATTGGAGTGCTTCTGTGAACAACACCTATCTGCATCCCCAACATCAGAAAATAATTGGTAAGACTAAGAGAGACCAAAGAAGAAGTAGCTCAATGCAATATGAAAAATGACTTACAACAACAGTTCCCCCAAAGCATAAGTTAGAAGCAATGGGGAAACTGTTATTGTTTTTGGCATGGGTTCCTTAAATAACAATGAAATCAAGGATAATACAAGAGAGACTGCAAAGAAGAAATTAAAGACAATGTATGTTGGTCTGTGCCCGTTTTGTGACATCATGTTATGCTAGACGTTGTTTTGATTGCGGTATGAGTTTAGATCCGCTTGAGAGCGGTTGATTTAATGAGGTTGGTTGCCATTGAGTGTCATCTGGTCTGAATTCCAACATCATATCAAGGAAGCCAAGGCCATTCGAGACCGGCCAAGATCAAGGTTGTAGGTCCAACTTGGATGATACAAGAGGATGATCAATGCTGAGGGGAGGTGATGTACAATTTTAGGAGGAAGAATCAATCCCACTCAAGTTTTTGGGTGAACGCATGAACGTCGGCTCGAATCTTTGGGCTCAGGGTTCTTTCCAATACAAAGTTCAAAGACCCATTGACCAAGCTGATCAAGATCCAGGTTAAGATACTCATGAGGATCGAGTGCCTCTTGAGATCTTGTTGAGCGCTTGGGTGTTTCTGATCTTGTTGAATTTTTTTGATCATGAAGTCTGATTCGATCCTTTCATCCTTGGACAGGGTTGAGATCTGTTTGAAATAATTTGATGGGTCTTCTCGGCGATCGATGGATGATTTCAAACTGCTTGAGATCGGGGTGTCAATCGTCTTAATTGCCATCACGTTTGAGGTGGGATGCGCACGAGGGGTGAGGGGAGAGGAGAGAGAGTAGAAGAGTAAGAACTGGCCGAGATAATTGATGAGATCGAAGGCTAGCAAGCAAGCGATCTGAGTGTTCAAGTCGAGCTTGAAGTATCAGTAGGTGGTTGAGACAGAAGGGCCAAGGGTGGGATCAATGGATGAGAGGTGGGGGAGGATGCATGATGTACCAAGGCCAGGGTGTGATGGGAGATCAGAAGGTGTGTGCACCAAGCTAGATATCTCAAAGAGAGGTTGAGGGACGTCGAATATAGGTGATAAGACGTAGAGAGTGAGAGGGGAGGCAAATGCAGAGGTATCTTGAGCAGATGCAAACCGGCACCCAAGGAGGTCAAGGACAAATGGGAGAGTTGAGCAATGAGGATTGATTCAAAGATGAGCTGAGGCAGGAGGGTGATGAATGAGGAATGCCTGAGGGGTAAGGAGGGTAGACCAAGCCTGGGGTGAGACTTGGGAGGGAGGGAGAGATTGAGGAGGATGGAATAGAGGACGGCAAGCAGGATCGAGAGGGAGGATGGGCGTCTGGAGTGGTTGAGGATGGCAAGATCGGGCTAAGGGGGACGAGGAGGAGGATGGGTGGGGGAATGATGAGCCGGAGCTGAATGGTTCATGGTGCCAAGGGCCAAAGGTCAAGGGTCAAGGGTCAAGGGAGATGAGAGATAGTTGAGTATGATGAAGCAGCTGGCGGACGATGAGGCCCAGAGTGGGAGGGATGAGTGAGACTAATTAGATGAATATTAGAGGAGTACTTGAGGAGGAGGATGAAGGGAGGGAAGTCAAGCAACCATTGATTCAATTTCAAAGGATGGGCAAGACAAGTTGAAATTCAATCAGAGCAAGATGGCCGGATGATCAAGAAAGCGTTGATGATGACAATGGGAAGATAATCATCAAACAACAAAACTTGATGGATTGGTTTGGAGATCCCAGGAGAGAGAGAGAGAGAGAACCTCATCCACCAAATCCCAAGAATTTATAATGGGTCGAGTGATGATGATGATGTGGAAAATTCAAGCCTCATGAAGAGCCACTATCATCAGCTGAGCTGCCTATGACAATAGAAAACTCATGAGTTGTCAGAAGTACTTAAGATACATATTTAACTACCAAAACTTGAGTTCAAGCTTGCCGTCATCACTCTTAATTGTAGATCCAATCTGGGTAGATGCTTGACTATTGGTTAGGTTGTCCTTGTGCCAAGCAGAGAATGTGGATGGACCAGTTCCTTCAGGAGGCACTGGTTTTCCCAATTTGGGTTTCTACAACCTCTCAAGCAGCTGGTGAGGAAGGTAACAAGCTAGGGTACTACCCAGAGGGTGTGTAGGCACACTTCATGAGCAGAGCCATCAACAGCTATCAAGCATGCCCTTGTCAGCTTTGGCCTGGATACCAAGGTGCTTGATTGCTTTTAGCTACCAGAGGTTACGCCACCAAATTGCAGGATGGGTCTAATATCCAAGGAAGTGCAAAAATATCCATAAAGATACAAAGTTCTTTATTATTTAAATCCAACAATTTTGGTTTGTCATTGAATATTAAACAATTAATCAGTTAAATAAAAAGAGGGGCCACAGCTGAACTGGGAATCTTGATCACCTACTTCTTCAGGAGGCTAACTTTGCAACCTGTAAGCCTGGGACATTGAGATTTCTTCAAAGGAAGTGTTACCAGTAGCAATGGTATGATAGTTCCAGGGTGGCAGAACAGCCAAGGTAGGGTGACTTAATTGGGTTGATATCAATTGCCTAGGTAGGTACCTGCAATAATCCACACTACTAGGGTCAACAAGTCTGATTGGGGTGATTTAAGACTTACCACAGTGCAAATTGAGTGCTAATAGTTGGACAAGTTTGTAATAAGATCAGACTAAGGCCATAAACCACTTAAATACTTATCTTTTAACAAGCACCTGATTCCTTGATGGCATGGTGTTAGTATGGTGTATAAAGCCTGTATGGGCACCCAGCAAAGTTTGGGGTTTTTTTTGTAAAGCGCGTGTGGCACCTCAAAAGGCTAGCTTGGCGCCTTTTCAAATGCCAGTTGGTGCATTGCCAAATTGGCCTGGCGCCTTGCAAAGTTGGTTTGGGAAATGATCAAAGCTGGTTGCGCAACCAATTCTCAACTGTATTTTTTATCTTTTTTTGACTCAAAAAGTTTTTTTTTTACTTTTTACTTTAAATAGCTGTGCGGACATTAATAAAGTGAATTTATTTATTTTTTTCTTTTGATTTTTTTTGAACAGATAAAATAAAAATAAAAAATAAAAAAATAAAATAAAAGAAGGGCATTTTTTTCACAGGTGCCCCCCCCCCATAGTCACCTGAACCACACTTGAGGTCTGTCAGCTCCAATTTGAGGTGCTGCCCTACTATGAGGTGAACCACTTCAACCACCCACAACAACCAGCACCATCCACCACCACACACCACCACCCACCACCACCCACCAACACCAACCACCACCCACCAACACCCACCAACACCCACCAAAACCACCCACCTCATCCACCTCATCTACCACAACCACCACCCCATTAGTAAGTAACCTTTTTTTTTAAAAAAAAAAAAAGGGTATTTGTTGTTTTTAGATATCAATCTTGATGGAATTGAATGAAGGCATGTCTGGTAAGAATGGGTATGGGATTTAAAATTTATTCCTCAATATCCCTCAACAAAAAAATTACTAATTGAACTTTTGATTCTGCATTATTTTTCTTTGGCTTTTCCATTAATTTTGTGATTCCTGGGTGTCATCCTGAAACACAGTTTGTATTTGTGATGAGCTTGGCATTTCAGGGGATGCAAAGGAGACGCAACATGCATCAAAACCTCTGTTAACAGGAAAGAGACACAGGCAACCAAACTCAAATGTTACTTCTACATCCAAAAGTAACTCCAAAAGTAACAAAAAGTTCAACTGTGCCAGAAGACAATTTGCACAAGAATGTGATGAGCCAACATACTTTGTGACACTGTGGGACAATCTTGCCCCCAATCATGTTGTCTTACCATGCATTTGCCCTCACATGCTGGTCAATGCTGTCACAATATGTGGTATTTGAGAATGAAGTAGTCAGCCCTTGAAGGCCCCCAAAAGCACTCCACAAATCAATAAACTTTGTGCAACATTGTCTCTGACTTGTACCAGATGGCAAAGAACTGCCATTCACTCAGAACCACTATTCAATCAGCAAGAAAAACACAGCAGCCTTAACTGGCTGTATGCATGCCATTGGATTTTGTGCTGGAAGTGATAAAGGTGCCTCTGCAGGTTTGTCCAATTGCTTATGTCAGATTTTGTCAGAAAATTCAAAAAATTTATCCATGTTGACTGCAAATCAAAAATAGGGGTCTATTCTTGCAAACCAGGTTGGGATGAAGACACCATCAAGAAGGATGATGAACTGTGGGGGAATCTTCCTGCACACAAAAAATTGGTCTTTACAAGAATCCAATCACTGTGTACTTCAGCTCATGCTCACAACACAAAAGTTTCAGATAAATATCTAATCCCAAACTGGTCTTCATCTGAGTGGATGTAAAAGGAGCAAGATCTCAGCATGTTTTCCAATGTGGTTGTGACATTTGATGACTTCTCAACTGTGCTCCATACTGATAAAAATGACTTAAATGGTTTTAAATATGGAATATTTTTGTACATCAACAGATCTACAGGACAGCCTATCCTTCCTCCCTGAAATGATTTGTATCATGTTTTATCTTTTGCAAAACTTGGTTGTATTGTTGACTTTACAAAAGCTGAAGGAATTATTGAAATTCTTTGGCAGACTCAATTTTTTGATCAGCAGACTACATTCCCTCCTCCTATTTTAAAAACCTCTTCAACCCACACTCACTTTTGCTGCTCATTTCAAATCAATAAAAAACTGGCCAATGTATCTTTATAACTCCAAGATTGTAGTCCTTCAAAAATTGATGAAAGAATTTTGGGAAAGAAGGCCTGATATGGTTGGTGTTGTTATTTCTATTGTATTTTTTTTCATTTTTGAAAGTTTTATCTAATCAATAAATCAAATAGATTTTTACAAGCCCAGTCAGTAATTGAGCAATCTCCTTGAATTCCTCCACTTTTAGGAATCAATGAAGTGATCAAGAGATGTGATTAAAGTGGGGATGAAGTGATGAGAGGATGGATGTGATGAAAGAAATAATGTGGTGAGGGTGATGAAGCTATGAGAGCATTAAAGTAGAGTGATGAAGCAAACAGGATAGGAATGGAGGTTGAAACCAGGGGTGAAAATGTGAAATGATGGGTTGAGGTGGTGATGAAACCCTTTAAATACTTTATTTGAAAAAATCCATTTATTTTCAGGTAACTCTGACAGGTATGATGTGAAATAAGTGGTTTTTTTTTATTTTTAATGGTGGGTTTGAAATTTTGGATTTGCATTGAAAAACACCATAAAAACATGGCAGGTTTTCTTAACTCTGATATGCCCTAATTTGACCTTTTTCCTCTGGTAAAGACTCCTCTCATGGCTTGATTTAAATAAATCAATTTGTTATTGAGTGACACTTTGTTCTGTAACCAGGGCTGGTAGTCAAAACATCTGAGGTTGTTGATTGCATGCCTTGGTGACTAGACCTATTCCCACCGAAGTTCATGTCTTTTTTTTTTCTTCAACAATGGATGCCCTCCTGCTCAGGCCAGCACTAGTTGAATGCATTTTTCCATTTTTAAAAATTTCACCTACTCTTGCTTTTCTTCATTGCAAAAAGAAGCCTGCCTCTTGCCTGGGTGTCAACATTCTCCCTCAAAAAACAAAAGAACATGCCCTTTTGTGCAGACTAGGGTTGGTGATCAACATATCTAAGTGAGGATATTGACTTTTTTTTCTCCCTTCTTTTTTTCTTTTTCCTTTCTTTCCTCTCTTTGGTATTTGGTCATCTTCCATTTCAAATATTCTTCATTTTTCAAAATTTGAAAAAACAATTTTGGCTTGGCTTTCTGTATTTTCCCTGATGGAAAGTAGAAGTATAAAAAATAAAATTACACCAACATAGGTTATTGAATAAGAAACCAACAGAAAAAAAGCCATGAATGGCTGATTTATATAAGGAAAGATTTGTTCAGTTTATGAGCATGGTGTGTTATTATTATCCTAGATACATGTTTATGAATTGAATTTTGGGCAGTGAACAACAGGACTTACCCAGCTTTTGACCAGTTAATGGAAATTCCAGTCTGTAAACAATCAGCCTCTACTGGAATTTTTGAATTTCACTTTGAAGGAATTCCCAAACACCAACTGCAGTAATTTGTGGATGATGTGTGGACTGCTTGGGAAGAAACAGCTTTGCTTATATCTAGCTTTCCCTTGAAAATCTATTATGAACTAATATGCCAGAAGTTCACCAAATGCTTATCTCTAGTCACAATATTCATCCACCTGCTGAAATTTAATGATGAGATACAGCATCACATAACCCTGAGATATCAATGGGATACAGAAATGTCACCTGCATACAGGTGGAGGCCATTTTTCTGTGGCGTGCTGATCAAAATAAGATAGCTGCTGTCATGAACAGAACCATGCCTCAAAATAAAACAGAGTTACTGTCTTTCATTAGTTTTTGCAGTTACTACAGACAATACATACCAAAGTTTGCTATGCTAACTAAAATTCTGTACAAAATATGCAACAATAACACTCTCTTTGAAATGACACATGAGAGATTGAAAAACTATGAGGAACTAAAAATAGCTATGACCTCTAATCCTTTACTCATTCCACCAGATGACTCCAAGCCCTTTAAACTGTACATTGACGCCTGTATGGAAAGGTTAGGAGCTGCTCTACATCAAGAAAGAATAGAAGAAGACAAACTGGTGGAGAAACCAGTACTCTTCATATCTAGACAGATCAAAGATACAGAAAAGAGATATGGAGCCAGTCAGTTGGAATTCTAGTCTCTAGTATGGGCTTTAGAAAAGCTTCACTATTGCTTAAAAGGCACCACTTTCAAATTGATCACAGACTTTAATGCTGTAAGAACTCTCATGAACATGAAAATCCCCAGCAGACATATGCTCAGGTGGCAAATTGCTATACAACAGTATAGAGGTCAGATGACTATAGTGCAGAAAGCTGGTGCTGAACATCAGAATGCTGATAGTCTAAGTAGGAATTCTTTGCCTAATGACTCTAGCAATCCAGCATATGACCCTGAGGATCAATATAGCTTTCCTATCTTGAACATCAATCTTTTTGCATTAAATGATCCAATCATGGGGATCCACTTATGTGAATTAGATACTGCTTTCTTCAATAGGGACAACTAGTCCCCTGAAATCAAGCTTCTGATTACCATTGTGGAATGTGAATCCCCAGAAGCAGCTCTGATAAATAGTCTACCTGCTTCATTACTTAAACCCTATAAAGAGGGGAGGTTTACATTTTGGGACGGTCTCCTTTACTACAGACAACAACATTCCAGTGTATTAGTACTAAGCAAAAAAGAACATATACAACACATACTCCAGGAATGCCATGACAAATGTTCATCAGGGCATCTATCCACTGAAAGAACTGTGGAGAAAGTAAAACAAATTGCTTGGTGGATAGACTTGAAAGAAATTACTATTAAGTATGTTACTAGCTGTGAGACTTGCCAAAGATCTAATAAAACTACTGGAAAAAGTTTTGGACTCCTACAGAAGATCTCTGAAACCAAAACTAGATGGGAAATCATTAATATGGATTTTGTCACTGGCCTCCCCCCTGGAGGTACTCATTCATACAACTCTGTCCTGGTTATAGTTGACAGATACTCTAACAAGGCAAAATTCTTACCCAAACACAAAGAAGATAGTGCTATGGATGTAGCTCTACTATTTTGGAATAGGATCATAGCTGATGTTGGTATACCCAATATTATGATCAGTGAAAGAGACCCCAAATTCACCTCTGAGTTTTGGTGGAATCTAAATGATATACTGGGTACTACTCTAGTATTTTCTACAGCGTACCATCCCCAAACTGATGGATTAGCTGAAAGAATGATACAGACCCTAGAAGATATGTTAAGAAGGTTCTGTAGCTTTGGTCTAGAATACAAAAACTCAGATTTTTATTGCCATGATTGGGTAAGCCTACTCCCAGCCCTAGAAATGGCTTATAACAGCAATAAACATTCTACTACCAAAGAAGCCCCTTACATACTAGAAAGAGGATTGATTCCAAAGATCCCTAGGAATAACTTAAACTATAACTTAGCCTCAATTCATCCAATGTCTCTTGAATTTAAGAAAATGATAGATCTGGCAAATAATCATGCTCAAAAATGTTTAGAAGAAGCAGTAGAACACAACAAACAAAGATGGGACAAATCACATAGGGAACCTGACTTTAAAATAGGAGATCAGATCTTGATATCCAATACCAACTTCAACAATCTAGCAGTTAGCAGAAAGCTGAAACCAGCCTTTGTTGGAACATTTTTTATGAAAAAGATGCATGGCAAAAATGATGTAGAAGTAATCTTGAGTGAAGAATTATCAAGAAAACACACAGTATTTCCTGTTAGCCTAGTCAAACAATTTCAACCAAGAGAAGGTAGCAACCTCCCTCCAGCAATAATCCCAATAGAACCTGACCCTGTGAAAGAAAAAGGGAAAGTCAGCAGGATATTGAGAGAAAAGAAAGAGAGAGTGCAAGGAAAATAGACTGTACTTAGTAAGATACAAAGGAGAATCTGCAGACAAAGATGAATGGTTACCAGAGAATAATATACCTGATGTACCAATACATCTTAGAAACTATAGAGCCAGAAAAAGGAACTGAAACACACATGGAATTAATTTTTTCCCAAAATGCTCCCAATTTTTTTTCAGATATGGCCATATCCTGGAGTGGGGGAATGTCAGCTTGCTACTATTGCAGAGCAAGCTGCAAAAGTAACAGAAATAAAATGAAAATAATAGTAATAGAATTAACCTAAGAAGGAGAAGGGAAACCATAAAAATTATTGCAAAACTGGATTGTCCACCCAAAATTAGGTAGGGTCACTCACTG
The DNA here is from genome assembly GCA_025617555.3 of Puccinia polysora. NCBI lineage: Eukaryota > Fungi > Basidiomycota > Pucciniomycetes > Pucciniales > Pucciniaceae > Puccinia > Puccinia polysora. The sequence goes on along the minus strand of CM062616.1, from coordinate 40,672,066 downwards.
ACCCCACCCTTGAAATCCAACTCCTTATATTTTTAAATAATTAATGAAAAGAAAGACCAAAATACCACGGCACCACTATTGAACCTTTTTGCCAATTAAATATTTCACATGTATTGTCACGTATAGGTTTCACACCTAAAATTCAGTCAGAATTGAGGTGAGGTGTATATTTTAGGAGTTACAGATGGAAATGTGATCTGTCACAATTCCCGCACACAGCCATGGCAGCCAATGCACCTGCGCGCGGCTGAGCTACAGTCCTGTAACTCCTTCAAGGTTGTGTACGCAGCCCCGTGCCTCTGAAAAGTACGCAGTGGCAGGACTACGGGTTGACAAAGTGACAGGCAGCCTGAGAAACCTAGGTACCGCCTCAACATGCTAAAACCTACACGGGAACATTCTACATATGTAATAAATTTTCCCGTGGATATTAGATGGTCTAAAAATACATAAAATTATATAAAAATACTTAAATAACCTTTATACATATTTTTTATTAAATATAATTCAAAGTACCAAAATGTCAAAAATAAGATAATGACTACTTCTAAAAATATATTAAAATACTTTAATATACTATTATGAAAATTTCTAGACATCAACATTTTTGTGACATACTAAGAAAAATAATGATGTAAAAATATCACATGAATTCATATGACTTAAATTTTCAAGTAATTATTTTAGGAAATCAACTGAATTTCAAAAATAAGGAGTAGAATCAATATCATGGCTTTACTCCAAATACTTAATTCATCATGAGAACTCAACTGAAATAAGAATATCCGTAGGAATTTCTATTAAAACATTTATTAACTTACTGGGAAAGTTTACTAAGGATAATTAATGAAGTAATAAATAAAAATGACAGATTAGTGTTATTCACACGTCCAAACATCAATTATAAAGTAGAATAATTCCCATACCCTGTGGAATTAGATGCTACCCTTGTTGCAGCACCAAGAAAACGTGACAGGCTACCACTGTTTACCCTGCTAGCCTCAGTGTCCGTCCCTTTGAGCCCCTGTACCCCTCAGAAGGACAGTATTGGGACTCCAAAAGCTATAAATAAAGAGCTCTTTAGAGGATATTGATACCCAGAGACCCAGTTATATTTACATCCAGACACCGTTCCAAGGTAATCAAATACTTATCAGAGATAAGCAAGTGATTTATGGCTTTAGTCTGATTAATAATATCCATCCTCAACCCTCTTTTATCAATTTAAACTGCTGAACAACCTTATAACCCCAGTATACAGGTTTAGCCCATCAGTGCACATCCCAAACAGGTACCCAAAGGATTTAATAATGTACCAGTTAGTCTTATTATCCTTTCTCTTTCATGGAAATTTGGTTACAAAGCTCTGCCACTCCACCGTGTATTTTATATACATATTATCTTTGGGCAAAATATCCTTTAAACTAAAGGTCCCAAAGTAACCAGGCCTATGTGTTTTCATACTGAATTCCCTGGAAAGAGGTGTCAAAGATCCTCAATATAACTGTGGCCCTCTATAAAAATATTTAATAATCAATTTATCTATATTGATTTATAACAATAAACCATATCCAAACCAATTAACCTTGCAATAAGCTTTATCCAAATATTTTACGGATTTTTGCTGCATTTATTAAATAACACATTTATTATTTATTCTATCACCTCTGGTAGCTAAAGGATTGCAGGGGTCTTGGCATCCAGGAGGCTGACATCCCTCCAGAATCAGTTTTCTTAAAGATAGCAGATTTGTAGACAAGTGGGGTACATAAAGCACCTCAGTGAGTACAATTTCATGATTTCCCGCTTCTAGTCTGTTAATCTTGTATCCACTAATATATAAGGTATTTTATTTATTGCTGGTCTTGATTACTCCTTGGAATTGGGTGTCTAGTTCAGCAAAAAGGGCTTTATCAGCTATCATGTGACAGGAGGAGCCCAAGTTGATAACAAAGAAATTTTCTCCAAGACTATTGATGGATGAGAGAAGGCTAACTTGTTGATTGTTGTTAGGAGGATTTTTTGGTCTCAAGTGGGGATATAGCATCCAGCACTTATGTTTGGGGTGATTAGCCAGAGTGTTGTTCATACGTGCTTTGCATTTGCCAGATGCCTCTGTATATAAGGAGACAGTGGATCCAGAGGAGTTTCCGTTCATCTTCAGTTTGTTCATGTGGATCCGGAGGAGTTGCTGTTCATCTTCAGTTTGTTCATGTGGATTTGGAGATGATCAAGTACAGCGTCAGGAGTAACTTCTGATTCAGCTTGTGAGTGATTAATTTGCTGCTTGATGTTTATCATGGAGGAAGGCAGCTTATCTAAGATCATATACGCAAGGATGTTGGTGGGAATAAGAATACCAATTTCCAGAAGACGGTTGACTCCAGTCTTGAAATTGGTTATGAATTGCTGAATATTTTACTGGTCAAAGGTGATAGAGGAAAATCTGCTGTAAATGCAAGTGCAATTTGCAGGTTGTTATGACACAAAGTGCTTAAGTAGGGTCTTCCAAATCAGTACAGCGTCTTCTTCATTGTCAGGAGTGATGATATTGGAATGAATAGCTGGTGAGAGTTTTGAAATGATAATTGACGTTAGAATTGAGTTGTCATCATTTTCAAGAGGATTGCCTGCCATTATAGATTCCTTTAGTTTAGCCAGTTTCAGTAGAGAATTAATCCTGATTCTCCAGATGGTGAAGTTCTCCTCAGTCAGAAGGGGAATAGCCTCAATGGTGGTTTTGAGGATGGTAGGATTTATAGAGTCCATAGTAGGGCCTGTTTCTTTGAAGATAGAGGATGATTTGTTCTGCTAGAATTTTGACTGCTGATGGTGTTGAACTTTCTTTATAATAAAAGAAGTTAAGAACCAGACTACAAGAGATGAATACAATCATTAACATGAAGTAGTTCAGGAATAGGTGCAAAGGAAAAGAATTACCCACCAATACTTTATGTAGGAACAATATGATGGACTAGTGGAGGACTGAGGAGATGAGTTGGCTAAATTTTTAAGATCTTCATGACAGAAATCAAAACAAAGAGGAGATTAGAACCTAAGATACATCTCAAGACTAAGACTTCTTATTCCTTCTTGTTGGAGTTGTGTTGGAGTTGTCTCTGTTGCCTTATCCAACTTTCTTTTATTTTCTATATTCTGTTTCCTTCAATTATTTCTTCTTTTCCCTTATTTTCTCATTCACCACGGCTTCATTCCATGCGCGCCGGTTTCACCTTTTTCACCACACGTGCGGCCTTCAAATGACTTTGCATATTCATCTGGACAGTTCCAGCTTCCCGGAAGTCTGATAAAGAGACAAAGATCTCCGGCCCTCCTTGGCTCTCCTTCTTCACCAGACTTTCACTTTTTCTATTTTCTTCTATTCCAATTTGCAAGCTCATCAACTAAAGGTCTAGAAGCAAGTGAATAAGTCAGGTCATCAAAGAGAACTTCAACTAATTTGGTGCAAGCATCTTTTTCTGTTTCATTTCCTTCTCATCTCTCTCCATTCTAATCTTCTCGTCTCTCAGGTATATTGTTCCCAAACTGCGTGGTAAAGCCTTGGTAGCTACACACTGTTGAAGTACTCCATCTTAGTCATTTATATTGCTTGGGTATGACTCATTCTTACTGTCTAGTTTCTTCCATTTGACTTTTCTTCTCTGACATAGTGTTATAGTTTCTGGTTGTGTTATCCTTATCTGATTCTCAGAGAAAGAAAGAAATTAGTTCATCACAATTAACAGTTGAAACGCTGGAACGCCCACAACCAATCACGAGAAACCAACATGACCAATTCCTTAACGGCAACCATACTCAAGACGGCCATTGAGGCAATTCCTCTACTCACCTCTGACAATTTCTTGGTTTGGCTTAATTGTGTTGTAAATATCATGGACTTGCAAGAGGATCTGTTTGACAAACTCACCAAGAAAAGGAATGATTCCGCCGGTAATCCAATTGGTCTCAATCACATGGAGAACGTAAGGATTAGAACGATTCTCACGTCCAAGCTAGACACTACCATACAGGCCAACATCATCACTGCCGCGAATGAGAAGGATGCCCATCAAATATGGGCAGACATCAACAAATATTTTGCCTCTAACCACGCCTGGAATCGCGCTAGAGTATTCAAAGAATTTCTATGTTCTCCCTTCACCCAATCTGACATTCCAGGTTTCATCACCAACACAAAAACCTCCATATCGCGACTACACAACGTAGGGATTGACCTGCCGTCCAATATCATAGCCTATCTGATTCTTGAAAAATTCCCTTTGAGCATGGACACCATAGTCAAACAAATCACGCACTCGGAAAAGAAAACTACCCCGGAACAGGTGCTTGACCACCTCCAAATGTTTCACAATAACAGATTCCTCAATAGAGATCTGGTTAAAAGCAAGATTGAGGAGAACACAACCTCAGTTTCCTTCCTAAACTCTAGCGTCAAAGCGTGCAATGATAAGTGGCATAATCCTAAAGCCGGTCATCCAGAGGGGAGATGCTGGAAATTGTGTCCACATCTCAGACCATTGTTTCCAAAGAAAAAGAAGGCTGCAACTTCCAAGTCAAATACTGAAACCACCTCAGTTAGCTCATTTCATACAAGTTCTCTGTTTCTTCCAAATGCATTTGTAATCGATTCAGGTTCTTCCAGGCATATCATTTCTGACTCCAAGCACTTCTCTCACTTAGACCAATCAATGACTGGGAGCATCTCCACAAGCTGCGGAAAGGATTCTCTCAAGTATGACGGTGTTGGAACAATAAAGCTGATGGATGCTGAAGGACAAGAAATTTGTCTTGCAGATGCTTTATAATCACCACAATCAACTGCAAATCTCCTCTCAATAAGCTCTCTTGTGCTAGATGGTTTTGTTGTTGAATTTGGAGCAAAAGATTTCTCAATTCAGAAGGGGAACTGGAAGAAATATGGCACTTACAACTGTAACATTCCATTTCTTCATTTCAATGATGCTGAAATAAAATAAATTTTCTACCTCACCCATGATGAATTGACTCACAAGGCCCTTGGTCATGCAAGTTACATCAGGATACGTCAAAAACTAGGGATCCCCCTAAAGAAAGTATCAACATGTGAGGCTTGTGCAATCAGCAAAATATCAAAGACTCCCTTCAACAACAAGCACAGTCAAGCCAAAAGACCCTTTCAAGAGTTGCATTGCGACCTTGTTGGTCCTATTCATCCTTTAAGTACAAATGGTGATGCTTATTTCCTCACCGTAGTCAACAGTTGTACCAGGTTTTTCACTGTGATTCCAATCAAGAGCAAAAGTGATGTGGCAAGTGTTCTTCAGTTTCTCATCAATGTCCAGTCAGAGAGGTTTGATTACACTCCCATGATCTTGCACTCCAATCAGGGGACTGAATTCTGGAACTCAACCATATCTAAGTTCTGCCTCGAGAAAAACATTAGGCAAACATTCTCCAACGGTCATTTGCCGCAACAAAATGGACTAGCTGAATGCTTTAATCGCCTTATCCTTGAATCCCTCTGTACAGTTCTCTACGACTCTCAGCTGAATAAAAATCTCTGGCACATCATCATCAAATCTTGCGCCTTGGTGCTGAATCTAATACCGTCGCATAAGTCAAGGAAATCTCCGTACGAGCTCTTCAAAGGGAGAAAACTGAATGTCAATTTTCTTCACCCCATAGGCAATCCGGTGACTTATATCTACAAGGATAGAGAGGCTTACTCCAAATTGGAACCTTGAGGTCTCTGCGGAAGGCTGATTGGGTATGACAATGACTTACTGTCATATAAAGTCCTAACTTCCAACCACAAGATAATTGACACTAAGCATGTTACCTTTCTCAACTTTCATTCAAATATCAAGGCCTCATTGATTGACGATGGAATTGAAGTTGGAGATTGGTGGGCAAATTCAGTCACATCAAACAAAGTATCATCTGACCAAGTCGCCGATCTCAACCTAAGTGTCTCTCAATCATTAAACAAGAGCAACAGCTCTGCGGCTGGTGACATTCCCGTCTCAACTCCATCTCTCTCAGAAGGATCTGCGGAGGTTGACGCAACACACACAAAATCTCCTGTCGCTTACAATATGCAAATGCAAACAACCTCCGTCAGGCCTCAAAAGTACTCCTACAGGTCCTTCAAAAACAAGGGTGAGGATTGGGGGCCTGAAAGGAAGGTTGAATTGGCCAAAATCGAGTTGCAAGAAGTGTGGGAAGACTTTGACGCTGAACCTACTCATTATCTTAGGACCATGTGGGTGGACAAAGTCAAGCCAGCCACAAGTCTCTCTCCTGAAAAACGCAAATCTTGACTTTGCATCATGGGCAACTTGCAAACCCCAGGAATAGACTTTGGAGAGACTTACGCGCCAACAGGGAAGTTCACAAAGCTTCTTCTTCTCCTAATGTGTGGGTTGCATCAAGGCCTTCCGCTACGACGATTTGACATCAAGGCCGCCTTTCTCTTTGCTCCTCTAGAAGAAGACCTCTACATTCTCACTCCAAAGGAAAGTTTCCGCTCTTTGAAATTCCTCAAGCTGAAGAAATCCCTGTACGGTCTGTGTCAGGCTCCCTCAAACTGGTACAAAACTCTGACTACTTGGCTGGAAGGGATTGGAATGGCTCAGTCCAAGGCTGATCCTTGTCTATACATTCATGCAGCTTGACGTCTCTTTGTCTTCTTTCATGTGGACAATTTAATCGTCTCTGGGGAAGTGGACTGGTTTGAAAGTGAATTCCTGCTCAGATTCCCTTGGTCCTCAGCTCATCATCCTGATACCATTCTAGGAATGGAATATGCGCGCCAAGGGGATTCCATCTCTCTGAATCAATCTAAACTTATTCAAGAAACGCTCGAGGAGCTACAACTTTCCAAGGTTAAGCCGGTTCTTACTCCCTTGACACCAGGGGTTCAGTTGGTTCTGGCGTCGGACGATGAGTGGGTTGAATTTAACAAACTAGGAGTACACTTCAGAAAGTATACCGGTCTCCTCAATTATCTAGCCTGCCGGACTCGGCCAGACATCTCGGCTGCAGCCTTGATCCTATCCCAATTCAATCAAAATCCAGGAATTGTACACTGGAAAGAGGTAATACACATCTGGAAATATCTGGCGGGGACCTTAAATTCATGCCTGACACTGTGTCCTAGAGGGGACGAGCCCCTTAACATTTAAAGAAATTCCTCCTGGGCGGATGATCCACATACTTGGAAGTCTCAAACAGGTTACATCGTGTTCTGGAGATCCACACCCATTGCCTGGAAAAGCAGGAAGCAAAGCAATATTGCTCTCTCATCCACAGAAGCGGAGCTGAATGCAATGAGCAATGGTGCGCAGGAGTTGCTATGGATTGAATCGGTGATCAGCAACCTGTGGCGGGACTCAGTTAAACGTCCGTCTGCCTTCTTGGTGGACAACAAAGGCCTGGTTGACAAATTAAGACACTTTGGTTCAAACTCAAAAACAAAATACATTGACATGAAACTTAAGTGGCTCCGCGACTTTCTATCCTCTGGCAAAATTCGGGTTGACCTCATCACCACCGACACGATGGTTGCGGACTCTCTGACTAAAGCTTCTACTAGGGCCAGCTTGCAACTTCTGATGTCTAAATGCTTTGATTCACGATTGCACTGAATTATGGGGGGGTGTTGGAGTTGTGTTGGAGTTGTCTCTGTTGCCTTATCCAACTTTCTTTTATTTTCTATATTTTGTTTCCTTCAATTATTTCTTCTTTTCCCTTATTTTCTCATTCACCACGGCTTTATTCCATGCGCGCCGGTTTCACCTTTTTCACCACACGTGTGGCCTTCAAATGACTTTGCATATTCATCTGGACAGTTCCAGCTTCCTGGATGTCTGATAAAGAGACAAAGATCTCCGGCCCTCCTCTGCTCTCCTTCTTCACCAGACTTTCACTTTTTCTATTTTCTTCTATTCCAATTTGCAAGCTCATCAACTAAAGGTCTAGAAGCAAGTGAATAAGTTGGTTCATCAAAGAGACCTTCAACTAATTTGGTGCAATCATCTTTTTCTGTTTCATTTCTTTCTCATCTCTCTCCATTCTAATCTTCTTGTCTCTCAGGTATATTGTTCCCGAACTGCATGGTAAAGCCTTGGTAGCTACACACTGTTGAAGTACTCCATCTTAGTCATTTATATTGCTTGGGTATGACTCATTCTTACTGTCTAGTTTCTTCCATTTGACTTTTCTTCTCTGACATAGTGTTATAGTTTCTGGTTGTGTTATCCTTATCTGATTCTCAGAGAAAGAAAGAAATTAGTTCATCACTTCTCACCAAACAGGAGAATTCATTTCCGGTTGATAGTATTGAGCTTTGCATCAGTGATTCAATGATTGGTAGTTTGAAGGAGTTGATTCAATGATTGGTAGTTTGAAGGAGTTGAGGTTGGAAAGAAGGAGAATGAAAGAAAAATAAAAAAAAAGAAATAAGAATGAGTTGGTGAGTTTGGAGTTGATGTTGTTTGGTATGGATCAAGGAGTGAGTAGCCGTGGCTGAGTTATTTTTAGTTAAGAGTTGAGGAGGGAAGACTTGGGGTTCCTTGGTTAGATGAGACATGTCATGGGTAATTGACTTGCTCATGCACCGCGGGACCTGGATCAGAAGACCAGCTATTCCAATAATTTCCATCTATTTAATTTGTATCCAACCTTGCTCACCTGGGTTTTGCACTCCAAGAAATTCAATCTCTGGCACTGGAGGAATGTGGTCATTCACTTGTGGTGAAGATTGACAACTTTGACCCTGATCACTTGTTGAAGCCTCAGGGGTAATGGGTTTGTAATTTAAGGTAAACAAACAATCCACCTTACAAATATAGCACTGCTCACACTTGCCTGAAATGCCACAAGCAGCAGTACTTGGGACACAAGTACAGTTGTTGCAGCAAATGCAATTGTTAAAGTGGAAAGATAAGGATGATAACAACATTAATTTAAGTTTATTGTAGCAATTAGTGAAATGTATAAGGGTGGGTATACAGTGAGGTAAGAACTTTTTGAATCAATGGGAATTCATCAGGACGCTTGCAGGAGCTTGCGGCTTTATACCCAGACAACTGTCATGCCCCAAGGTTAAGGGTTATTTCCTTCATCACTTTGGCATATCTCTTTCCTCAGTACTATCTACCTCAGTTCACAAGCGTGAGAAAAATTAGGCACAACATCAATGGTGCATTCTGCTTACTACCTCTTGCTTGCATGAACAATCTTCCAGTCTTGGCAACTCAGTATATACCTGAAATCTTTGCAGTTAACTCTAACCTGGTCAACCATCCATTCAAGCTTTGCTCTTCTACCCCTGAGTATCTCTAGCCCTTGGACTTCCATTCCCATTCACACAACTAAACTAGCTTGCACAAATGCCTAGATAGCCACATCATCTGTATAGTTCCACCAAAGGACTAGCTCCCTTCCCCGCACGACTATGTCCATTCATGTGCATTGTCCTCACATGTCATTCCTTCCATGTCTCACCCATTCTGCTCATGTACTCTCACACTCTATTGTCTTGCACCTGCGCTATGACCTTGGAATCAACTGTAATATAGTTTATTTCATTTTCTCATTCTGTTCCTGTCATTCATTGCCCCATTGCTCCCTAGCTGTAGATGACTTTCCATCAGGTTGTATCTAGTCACCACCAGATTACCTTATAAGGACTACACTGCCTGCCTGAAGATTGTTTCCTCAGTGTGTTAATTTCATACGTTCTTGTAATTTACTAAGATGGGTGATCACATTGGACTCTTTAGCCTTGGGTTTCTTTCCATCAGAACAAATTCATCCCTCTTGCTGTTTGTTGAGTGATTGAATCATCTGTTTGCACTTTGCAGTTAGCCTTCATGCTACCTTGCACTCAGCCTCTCTCATTTTGTGCTCACAATCATCTCAAGATTGCCCTATAGTACCTGGGGTGGTTGATTGTGAGACATAAATTGAGAAATCAATACTTCAAAAAATCGATGTGTTCCAAGTCCATAGGGATTCATGAAATAAATCACTTGAGGATTTCTTCTTCTTCTTAATCAAGATCCAGAGAAATTAAGTTCAACGTTCACTCAAGAGATGCAGAGAAGAAGCAAAGAAGTCTTGCCATCCTTTTGATTTAAAGATTAATGGAGCTTTAGATTCTAGATGTATGTCTGTCTGCACACGGTCGGGGTGCTGATTGGCTAGTCTGCATGCAGGGCTCGGTGCCCTCTGGCTGGCCGTTCAGCTTGAATATTCCCATCGACGCCGGTGTCTGATCTGCCGGCTTCGATTCGATCCAGGGTCGATTCACCGCGAGATCCTCGAGCTTGTCCTGGACAATTATTTAAATATTTAAATTAAGTAGCTGCTGGCGACCATCCCAATCCCATCCCAGGTGCTTGCTCTTCTCCTCCAGCCGGCTAGCCTCTCCTCTCCAACCCCGCTCGATGGCCGCCGCTTGACTGCCGGCCGATTCAAGCCATCCCCATCCCCATCCCCTCCACCCCTGCCTCCCTCTCTCCAGTCTTTGCCCAGCTGCCTGCTCTGGCAGCTGCTTCCAGTTCAAGTTGACCACCCCTCCCATCGCTCGCCTCACACCCACCTCGTCCTCACCGCCCTCGACCAGCCTCACTGCTCGGCCCGCCCGGCCTGCGATGATCGATCATTTGCTCGGTCGGCCCTCCCCCGACTGGAGAAGGGCCGAGGTGATCCTCATCATCCTCTTCTGGGCCTGGAGGCTGAGATCCGGTGACCCCAGGGGCCCAGCCGGTCTCAAGCATCTCAACGATAGATTCAGTTCGCTCGACCCCCCGTCCCCCTCCGCCTCGCTTCTCTCCTTCCTTCATCCCCCAACCCTGACCCGTGACTCGGCCAGCTACTAATCCTTCTCAACCACTCCCTCCCTCTCTTCATCTACCTATCTCTCCTTAGAAAAGCTCACCCCTTGGCAGATCGCCGTCACCCTGCTCACCTGTCTCTACGGTATCCGCCACTGGGATATCCTCCTCGGTCTCTCTGGTTTGCCCAACCATCCCTATCACTCTAAGCCTTCCCACCACTCTCTCATACCCATCCCCCTGATCTCTCGTCTCAGCTCCAGAACCTCTGGCCAGGCTCTACTCGAGAGGCTTCTACCGTGCTACCTGGATCAATACTGCACTCGATGCTGGCTTTGCAACCGCCGGCCCGATCCCCTTCAAGTGGCTTCGTGATCTACTCAGCCTTCTCTTCAGTGGCTACTACCTCATCTACGCTAACGAGGCCGACGAAAAGCTACGGAGGTATCGTGCCGTCCCAACCGTGAGGGCTTTGATCTTTTTGTCTCGAGCCTTCTGCGCTCGATGTCTCAGATAGCTAGGGTGCACCTCGTCGGATCAGACCAATCCTTCTGATCTCTCCAGTGCCTTCCTTACATCCCTCTGTTAGTCGACTCGCCTAGGGATGAATCACCATTACTGAGTCGTGATCATGCGTCCATCCTTTCAGGTCGAAGTCTTGAGGATCACTTGGGAGAAAACCACAAACCCGATCATCCAATTCTTCACCCGTCACAATCGACCCCCCATCCCCATCAAGCGCAAGTACGTCTTCCCGAGACCCCCTGGTTCCAAATACACGAGGCCAATCGCTTGCTGGTTATACTATTCTGGCTCTGATCTCGAACTTGTTCGAACGAAAAACTTGATCTTAGATGTTCCTGGCGGTGGGTTCATTGCTATGAGGTACGCCCCTCTCTGAGCCTTTGCTAAGAATCCCGCCCCTCACCCTCTCAAAAAAAAAAAAAAAAAAACAAAAAAAAAAAAACAAAAAAAAACCTTAAAAATCTTGTCCATCCTCCTTCAAGCCCTCTTCATCATGAAGATAGAATCATTCAGTGGACCTTGAAGACCGGGATTCCTATTCTGTCGATCGACTACTGTAAGGCTCCCGAGTATCCCTTTCCCTACGCAATACACGAGTGTATGGACGTTTACCGTCTGATCCAAGAATCGAAAGGAAGAATCATTGGGATGGGCAGAGACCAGATAGACATCGTGCTCACTGGTGACTCAGCGTAAGCCCTTCGCTCATCGATGTTAGATCTTGCTTCGGGCCCCTCCCCTAACTCTTCTCTCGACCCTCAAAATCTAGGGGTGCCAATCTGGCAGCTGCGATGATCGTTTCAATCATCGAATCGGATCCTCACTCGCCATTTCACTCACTCTCTCTCCCGGTGGGCGTCCTGTGGTTATATGCCGCTCTTGACTTCAATTTCACCTCTTGGATGTCACCCGAAAACCTGCGGATTCTCAGGAGAGGCAATTCCTCAACCAAGTTGCCCGAAGGGATCTTAGAAGCCAAGAGTCATTTAAACCACAAGAGCCCCTTGAGCGTCGTCGACGACCGGGTGAAATTCCACGAGGGAGAACTCACCAGCCGCGGTATGCAAAAACAGTTTCGCAAAAGTATCGCCAACCTACCCAACATGATGGCGACCTGGAAACGAGCGTTGACACCTAAAGTCGAACGAAGCCTCTCTGAGGTTGAGTTGTCGTTCAAGGAGAATGGCCCAGGGGGAAGTTCGAACGAACCCGAGGAAGAGGAGGAACAAGATCAAAGTTCACCCTTCAGCCCACGTGACCTGGAAAATGAGAAATCGTTGGGCGAAAGAGTATTGTTTCACGACGATGAACTAGCCAGGTCCAATGAATCCATGAGCGCCACCCATGAGGGAGCTCTTCAGCTCGGCGCTGATAGCAAGGATACTCACTCGAACCTCGAACCAAGGGCCCGCGCTCAAAGGAAGGCTTTCGGTACACACCTGACTATGACCAGTAGAACCGGTTTCTTCAACGATCGGATCATTAGTCCCTCTATGGTGCTTTCTGTCTCACTCTGCCGTTTTCCATAGAAGTACCCGTTTGGCTGATTTTTTTTTCCTTTTTCCCTTTTTCTTCTTCCTTTTTCTTTCTCTCCTCTCTCCTCTTTATTTCGCGGTTTCCCTTTCCCTTTCCCTTTCCCCCCTCTTTCTCTGTTTTCTTTTCTCCTTCCTTTTTCGAATCTTTTGCCCATATACTCAAATTTGATCTTAAGATGCGATGCATGGCGATTTGCTATATCGGACCTCGTAATTCGCCTGATTTGACCAAGGATTATCATATCTCGCCCATCTTCACTCCCTCCGATATTTTGGCTAGATTTCCGCCCGTTTACTTGGTTTGTGGGGAAAAAGATCCATTTGTGGATGACACGGTGATCATTGCTGGGAAGATTAGGGAAGCCAAGCAGCAACGCAAAAGGGAGGCTTTAGCCAAGCTCGGGACGAAGGCCAATGATCATAGTGAAGCGAGGGCAGATCCGATCTTGGAGGAAGCTGAGACGGATTGGGTACAGATGAGGTAAGTTCATCTCTGAGGATTCCTTCAGTTCCCAGTCAAACTGGCCCCGACGAATTACTTTTCCTCTCGACTCGATTAGGATCTTTGAAGGCTGGAGTCATGGATTTGCCCAAATGCTTCCCCTGCTTCCTGAGGTCGGCGCTGCCTTCGATTTGACGTCGGATTTTATCTTGTCAGCATTCAAGAAGCATGACCTTAAAGCGTCCGCGAAGAGCACAACCCTTCAAGTGCCTTCGCTGAACCCCTCGGGCTCAGGATCCAGGCCCAAACCCCGGTCTCCGCCCGATAGGCATGATGACGATGCCTTAACGTTTACTCCCCGACTTCGACCGCGCGCCGATACTGGATCACGACCTGGCTCACCCTTGCCACACTCGCGGACGAACAACAAGACTAGCCGACCGGCTGTGCCACATTGGCAGTCGTCATCGACCTCACCCACCCAGCGGCCATCAGTTCCTTCTCTCAGGGTCTCGCCTAGTAAGGTGGATTCAGCCCCCGTTGAAGTCGATCCTTCCACTCCGAAATCCGGAATCGCCAGCAGTTCTTCGATTGAAGCGATCCCAAAGTCGATGTTGATCGATTTTAACGTGGCCACTGCCGCTGCCATCGTCACTCCACCCGTCCTACCCACGGTCCCCGCGACGGTAGTTTCGACTCGAAGGGAAGGTAACGTCTTGGATGACCATCACGACTTGCTCAACCGGAGGCGGGAAGAAGCAGGTTACGGGCTTCCGGCGATGAAGACCCCCGAGGAACATTTTAAGCCACTCGAGTTGAGCTCGAGTTATGTCGGTCGGGAAGGACGTCTAGCAGCGACTACGAACGAGTCGAGAGGACAGTACGTCGAAGAGCAAGACTTGTTCGAACGTCGCCGGAAGGATGCGACCTATGGCATCACCCCCACCTCTCCGGAGTCCCACTCTTCATCGTCGGACTCGTGATGATGGATGCTGCAACGTCATCGTCGAGAGCTTTTGTAGGTCATGCGGGGATCTGTGTTGTCTGTCTGCTCGTGGGGTTATTGATCCCAGAACCACGTTTCTCTTTTTCCTCTTTACTTTCCTTTTTTGGTGGCAACGGTAGCGTTGTTTTTCAATGAGAAAACTGTACTACTACTATCACATTCATAGTTTTTATCATATCTAGATACATATTTGCTCCTCAAGCGAGCTTTCGAAGACTTAGGCGCCACGTTAAGTAGTTTTTTTTTTTTGTTTTGGGATGGGAGGGGAGGGGAGGGGGTGGCATTGATGAATGTATGTAAGTAGATGTATTGTATGCCGGGCACGCTTGGATCCGTTCGATATTTTTTTTTTGGTGTTTGGTTCAGGATGCTACGGCGTTGTTTTTTTGTTGTAAGAAGAAGGGCGAGGAGGAAGGTCATTGGGTGCATGTGTTGGCTAGCTGTTTGTTTTTTAATCACACACATAGATCTCGGTTTGTTCTCACGTTTTTTCCATCGGGGTGTTGAGTTTAGGTTGCATGGATCGACGGACGGATGGATAGTGTTTGGTTTGTAAGGGTAACGATGATCTGTATGGGCAGATGCTCAAAAAGATCTTGGAGGACTGAAAAAACTTGTCATCAGTACGTACGTACATTCACCAAGCGAAAAAAGGGGCAAGGGGCATGTGAAATGATATCAAGTTTGGAGACTTGATTTGAGTCAGTTTGATCCAACATAACTTTTCCTGGAAAAAGGAGATGTGCAGATGGCTTGGATGATAGAAGTTATGAGGGCATTAATTTTTTGTTCATGCCCCCCAACCTTTATCTTGGCGCGGTTTTGATGCTGCCACAACGTTCCCCATCCGCATGGTGTTGCTTAAATTTGTGCAGTTTGGCGGAGTTTCAAAAAAAAAAAAGGGTGATGTTAAATTCACGGCTCCAGCTGTGTGGTAGTTGTGCAGGGCCCTACACGGCTCAAATGAGCCATGGGGGCCCATAGACAACTACAAAGGGCCATTTCAAACATGCGCAACCCCCAGGGGGCTGTGTAGGAGCTGTGTAACCCCCAAACATGGCTAATTTGAGCCATGTACCCCTGTATATGGCTAATTTGAGCCATGTACCCCTGTACATGGCTAATTTGAGCCATGTACCCCTGTACATGGCTAATTTGAGCCATGTACCCCTGTACATGGCTAATTTGAGCCATGTACCCCTGTACATGGCTAATTTGAGCCATGTACCCCTGTACATGGCTAATTTGAGCCATGTACCCCTGTACATGGCTAATTTGAGCCATGTACCCCTGTACATGGCTAATTTGAGCCATGTACCCCTTTACACGGCTCAAAACTGCTGTGTTTGGGGGTGCACAACCCCCCAGAAGTCATGCCAGAATTTTGGGCACCCCCTGGACCACACTTGGGTTCTGTCAACCCAAATTTGGGATCAATGCATACTTTGTGGGACTGTTGTTCCACACCTAGTGATCCCAAAGAGACTTTAAAGTGAAACCAAAGTGAAATTAAAGTGAAAATTGAACTCTTATCAAATTCTGAAAACAATTCTTTCTCAACTCAAAAGTGAGAAAACTTTGTTTGATCAATTGAAGGTTGGATTGAATACTGAAGTATAACATTGAATATTTTTGCATGGGAACAGTGGCAAGCCCTCCTTCTTCTGACATGGCTGGGTGGAAGGTCTACATTCATGGTGCCATCAACAAAGCTTTGGAAAAAGAAGAAAAGGATTTGGGTAATGAAACATTGGAAGCCCCAATTGCATCCTCATCAAGGGTGACAATTGAGGAACAAAATGTTTTACAGTGGGATTTGACCTCTGGTTGTGAGTAACATTTTATTTTACTGGTCTTTGCCGGATTTAATTTGATTGAAACTGATGGAGTGCATGCCATCAATATAACTATGTAACTATGACAGATCCACTTGACCTAACTCCTATGAGAGCTTTTCCTACTAGGGAAGAGGCACAAAACTATTGTCAAACATGGGAAATCAAGCATGGTTACGCTTTAACAGTTTTCAACTCAAAGCGTGACTAATATGTGGATTTAGCCTGTGATAGACATGGTTCCTATTCAGGAACACTTCTTACCAAACTGTCTAGAAAAACTCACACAAGGAAGGTTGGGTGCAAGTTTTTAATCCATGCAAGTTTCACAAAGGCAGACCCCTTGTGTCAAATCTCCTATAAAGAAACACAACATAACCATCAACCATATGAAAATCCCTCTGTGCATCCTCAACTGAGGAGAATCTCTGGGCAAGCCTTGGATTTAAATTAGAAAGGCATGAAGATGGGCTCAATACGTTACAACTGAAGAGAAAATTGAGAAAGATTGATGGACGGGATTATGTTGATGACCAAACAATCTATAACACTAAGCAGAAGGTAACACTTGTAGAACTAAAGGGTAAAAGTGTTATGGAGGTACTCTATGAACAGCTTGAAGAAACAAGTTGGATTAACCAGTCAAAGTTCAATGGAGAGGGTCACTTGGAGGCCCTGTACTTAGCACATCCTGAGGCAGTAAAGCTTTCAAAACAATTCCATCATATTACTATCTTGGATTGTAATTATAAGACAAATAAGTACAAAAACCCACTATTGCATTTTGTAGGAATGAAAGCCAATCAGAAAACTTTCACAAAAGCTCTTGTCTTTATAACAAAAGAAACGTTTGAGTTCTACAGTTGGTCTCTAAATGCATTAAAGGAGTTGGCTTATGCTCCTGAGAGACTTCCAAAAGTCTTTGTGACGGACCGTGAAAAAGCTCTGATTTGTGCTATTGAATCTAGTTTCCCTGAGTCATCAAGACAATGTTCCACTTGGCACTTGTCTAAAAACATACAATCAAACTGTAAAGCGCGCTTTGTTAATGATGTTGAATGGTGGAAAAGCTTTATGACTCTGTGTGCAAAGTATGGTGCCTCAAAGAACAAGGAGGAGGCAGAGGCCAATGATGCATAACTCAGAGTAGGTCAAAATCACTGCTTCTTATTCTTCCTAGTTTTGGGTTCTGACCTTTTGAATTGTATAGTGTTTCTTGAAAGACTATGAGGATGTACTTGAGTTTATGGAAAATAAAATTTTCCCTATCAAAGAGACTTTTGTAACAGTGTGGACTTGTATAAACCCAGATTTTGGAAACAAAAAAACATCTTGGGTTGAAGGGGCCCATGCAACTCTCAAACAATTCCTTGAAAACTCTTTGGGAAACCTATTGGATTTTTGGAAAAGCCTTGATGGAACAGTTTTGAATCAAATTAAATCAGTTCATGCATCACTGTATAACTCTCTAATTAAGTTAGGGACAGTTCTTCCACCTGAAATATTACCATTGGGTTACAAATTGTGTTTAGAGGCAATCCATCTTATTAGGGAACAATTTGAGAAATTGAAATGTGATCATGATGTCAAAGTGTGCACCAAGTCATATTCCAAGACTATGGGTTTGCCCTATTTCCACCAAATAGGTGACTGTCTAGAATTCAGAGGATCTGTGGTACCCAAAGATGTTCATCCTCAGTGGCGGTTGGACTATGAACCTTGCAGCTCTAGTTCTTTAAGTTGCCTTAAGTTGGATTGTTCAAATCACTATGTGATTATGCTATTTGATTAATGCTTTTTGATTAATGCTTTTTGATCAATGATTCCTAATTCACTAATGGTTTATCCTTTTGATTTTTCCAGTGCAATGTTGATGAAATGCTAAGCATTCTTCAGTTACATGAAAAAGTAAATGCAATTATCTTGGAATCTCCAGATCATGAGCAAAGTGGCCTATTGAAGTATATCATTCAGAAGATTAAAAAATATCAATCAAAGCCAAGAATTGAAAATAAAGTCTTACAATCAATTAGGGGCAGGCCAAAATTGAGATATATGCGGCAAGAAAAATCTTGGTTTGAGCATTTTCAAAAAAACTCAAGGGGGAAAAAAGGACTAGAAGGGCTCCAAACAAGAAAAGAGAAAAGATTGTAAGTCTTTTCTTTTGGGATATGTTCATTTTTTGGGTTTAATGAACTTAGTTACTAACTAATGATGTATTTTTAGTCAAAGTTGGCAGAATCTGAATCTGAATTTCATAGTTCAGAGGAAGAGACTGAAAGTGAATTGGGATCACTTAATTTAGAATCAGAATCCTCTTCAGAGGAAGAGAATGTGCAGCAAAGTTCAACCAGAAGCTCATCTTTGGTGAGTATTCATTTAATTGATCTGATTAAAGAAATCAATACTAACTTAGTTTTCATGATAGGAACCAGAATTGAAATACCTCAATCAAATATCCAAGAAATTCCACAAGTTCTTTGGTGAGGTTTGTGATTCAATTGGAGATGGGAATTTCAGATTTAGAGCCATTGCTAAATGTCTTGGTTATGAAGAAAATGGTTGGTTTAAAGTTAGGAAGGAAATAATTGAAACATTAGAGAAACATAAAGCATGCTACATTAAGATGCTTGGTGGTGCAAAGGAGGTTGAAAAGATTAAAAAAAGACTTGATGTTGAAGAAATCAATGAAACAATTCCCTCCTCAAAATGGCTGGCTAGATTAGATATGGGTCCAATCATAGCAGACACATATTCCAGACCTATATGTTTCATTTCATTCAAGTCATGTGATACTTATACTCCAATGAAAAATGGTGTTCCTGATCAATCAGATCCAATTTTAATTTCCTTTGTAAACAATAACCATTGGGTTCTATTAGTAATTTAGGGAGAAATGATTACAATCTTGCCCATTGTAGCAAAACCACATTCCTTGATTTTGAAACAAAGCCTCTGGTTGGGTTGATCATCTCAAAGATCAACTGCAAATTTATTCTAGATTGTAATAG